>JAIPRM010001699.1:0-35678 GCA_025469315.1 Stegophylla sp. TES_Ste_2020
CTTGCGCCAAAATCTTTTTTATAGGATTTTCTATCTATGTTTAAATTTTCATAAAATTCGGATCAAAAAATGATGGTTTCCGAGTCGTTTTTGTCAAATTTTTGGTAGTTTTTTCCAAAAAAAAAAAATTGAAGAATTGAGAAATTCAAAAAATGACCTCTTTTAAGTACAGTCTAGAGGCAAATCCGGTTTCAAAAAGTTGTTGATCGAAACTTTTGGACAAGTATTTCTATGCGAAAAGTTGTACACAGAAAAAAATAAATAAAAAAATAAAAATAAACATCATTGTAAAAACACTAGCTTCTTCACTTCATTCAGAATCTAAAACATTAACTTATTTTAAAAGTATAATTATAACAGCTATTGTTTGATTTTTTTTGTAATTTAATTCTAGTACTAGTGATATAACCTGTAATATCGACCGGCACTTACTACGTAATATGACGGTACGGGGCATTTTTTTTCCGGTCATTTCGAAATTTCGGGGTGTGAGGAGCATGAAAGACATACGGTTTACAGGCAAAGTTGAACGCATTTGTTTGTAAAAATAGATTATATTATTATTTAATTATATAAAATAAGAACAGTGTTTATGAACATTTTTCTAACATAATCTCATTCTATGAGTTTTCATCATCGCATACAAGTTTTATTATTTAGAATTTCTTAGGTAATGAATCTCACATCCCCAAATACTTATACAATACAGCAAAATGTTAGGTTAGGTTATATCATCCTATTTCTGGTCTTACTCGGAATTCTATTCATAGCACTAAAAAAAAAAAAATGAATATCTTTACCGAAATCGTTGTTAAAGGAATTACAGTCTTGAAGTGGCGTCAACTGTTGTTCAGTGTTGTCCAGCGAGGTAATCCGTATTGTTCGTAGTACAACGAAGTCGGATTGGTGGATGAGGGAGGCTAGCGGTCAGTGTAAAAGTGCATTGATTTCCATAATAGGAATTAATCCGAAGTCGGTGTGTTTCGACACGTGAATGCGCTTTACGAGAGGCGCCGGTTAGCTTAGTGCTGTGTTTCTCGGACCTTTTTTCATTCTATACCATTAGAGTCACAATGAGAAATATTTTGACCCTAAAATCGGACATCAGTTTTCTATTTTTTTTTTCACCATTGTCTATTATGGTTTTTTTTTTTTTTTTTTTTTAATGGCACATTCTCTCAAATCCTCTCACGTAACCACATATCCCACCCATAATAGGGTCTGGAATCTAACGGATATAACAAGATTGCTTACGTTTTTATCCAGAGGTTTTGTGTGACGTTGTCGTATTTCCAGAACCATAAATGTTCAACACCCGACATAGAACATAGTATAGAAAATGCATATTATATTGAACCGATTTGTGTCAAAATGGTTAGAGTAAATGTTGATAAAAATAGGAAATTTTTTTTAACTCACTCAATCATAAAAAATATCGTTAAAAACCTACGTTTAAACACATATAACTCTTATTTTTATTAGTTAAATTGAGTGATTTTATTCCTACATTTGATAGCTAGTGACGTAATATCGATTCTTCTAAGCGTAAATTCGTCATTTTTCACGTCAGTAAGACGAAGGTGAAATTCGCGGATACGACGTCATACAATTTGTCATGAACATATTATAGACAAAGAATTTGGTTGCGCTTCACGAACGTATTGAAATGGGAATCAGCTTTCGATATACATTGAAAAACCATCCCGATATTCAATTATTTCGATTACAGATAATTTAATATCGATTCCCGTAAATGAATATATTATAAAACGGTGTTATACTCGTGTATAGCCGATTTATAATGAAAATCATAAAATATTTGTCAATGGATAAATAGGATCCAACATATGGAAACATAATTATATACTTAATACGAGGAATATAATTATTAACTGTACCTAAATCGAATGGTGACGATGATAGTGAGAGTATAACGGATATAATAATACGATAACTATGAGGTTTTAATATAATGCACTTAAATACCTTAAAAAATGCTTTAAAATGAATAAAATTTTGTATATAATGCTAAAAAATGCTCTTAAAATTGTTTTTAAATGCACTAAAAATAACGATTTTAAAAATTCGAGAAACTGTCATTTTATTAGTGAGAAAAATTCGTATTTTAATGTTTATGTTTATATCAATTCTATGCGAATAAAAATTATTCGGTTTTTTTAGTAATACGTGAAAAGTTATAATAAGAATTTACTCTGCCTACAGGAAAGTATACTATATACTCTGAAATCGTTTACCAACAGGAATATATCTATACATGCATAGGAAATAAAAATAATCGTTATCAGTAGCGTGCCGTGGCATGGTGATTTGCTTCAAGATTAAAACAAGTGGATGGGTGGGTCACAAAATGTGCTGATTAACAAGATTTAACTAGATTAACTAGATGTTTTATATTTTACTGTAAAAGTTGTGATTTTTTGAGAATTTGAAATGGGTAATGTCGTATGTATACAGTTATTGTTGTTTATTGGTCCTACTTTAAGGGGAGGGGGAAAAAAAAGTCAACTCTATTGAGCCCGGCGGATTTTCAAACACGGGGTCTCACGAGGCGGCGGCGGCGTGGCGTGGCGACGTGGTCGTTGTATCGTAGAAAAGAGAATAAATAATAAGAAGAAAAATTCCGTAGGTCTATGATATGTCTATGCTATAAATATATGCCTACATGTTTAAAACATTTTTTTTTTTTTTTTTTTCTTACACTCATATACGTTATACACCACGCGCGGCCAGTGTGTTATTGAACCTGCAACAGGTCGTCACCCACTCTCCGTCACCCTGTATATACACGAGTACGTACTTATACGTATAAGTGGTCGTGACCCGCAGCAGCAACGAGCAACAGCAGCTTGTCAGTGATAAATGGCCACCAGACTTTGGCAACGTCGGAACTGGCATCTGATAAGTTCCTGCCCTCCCCCCACACTCACCCCATCGATCCTTCTCCTCCTCCTCCTCCTCCTCCTCTGGTCCACCTGTCGATCTGTTTCGTACTCGTCTGTGTGTGCCTGCACGTGTAGCAGCAGCAGCCGAGGCGAATATTATTATTATTATTATTTATTGTGTGTACGAAATTCGTATATTATTATTATTATTATTATTATTATTATTATATTGTTTTGGTGTTCATTGGGCGCGGGGGGACCGGTTTTAGTCGTCGTCGGAAACCCGTTGCTAAAACGTTATTATCGCCGGCACGCAGAGATTGACGACAACGTAATACACGAAATCTCGCATACTATAATAATGCATTATTACTGTTACGCCCGAAACGCGAATAATAACGATATAATAATCGGTCGACGGGTTGGATTTTTATTTGTCTAACCGTCGCACAGCACTACAGCGAATTATCCAAAATTACATATTACCACTCGGACGAAATTTCTTTTTATTTCTTAATAAATTTATTTGTTCACATAAAATGACTCTATTACAATAATTATAAAAATTAAACGTATATGTGTGTGTGTAGTATTACGATACATTATAGAACAATATGCAAAGACAATATAATGAACATGAATTTCAACTGGGGCTGAGATTAGGAGACTAAGACTGGTCATTTTGCATTTTTTTTTTTTTCAAAACTTACTGCTGTGTAATGCTCGTTTTGTCACGAATTTTTGTGTATTTTTGAATGAGAACGAGAAATTTACTTTTGCTTTATTTTTAAACTTTTTATTTTATCGTTCTGTTCATTTTTTTTTTTTAATGCGTTTCATGATTTTTGAGCTTCTGGATCCAAAATTTGAATTTTAAATTTTATTGGATGCCTGAGCTCCCTCCCCGAATTTGTAAAAGGCCCTTTTCGATTTACGCCTAATCAAATAGAGTGTAAAGAACACTCGCACATTTTTGATTAAATTATAGTAGTGTGTCGAGAACACAAATTACTATTTATTATCCAATTAACAATTTTACAATATTATTTTTTGGGGTAGCAAAACGATGGTCTTGTTACCACAGGGGGTAGTCTTCCGAGATGGTTATCGTGTACATAAAGGATTGTTTTCGATTTAAAAGCGTAAGCGTAGCTCAATTATTCTTTGTCGGTTTTAATCTGCATAAAATTGAAACAGAAATTTTTCAGTAGTACACGATCTTCGTATACTTTCGTGAAATGTCATCACAGTATATAGGTATAATATCATAGCTCAATTACGTGGTCATTATTTGTTTGTTTTTTTGTTTGACTGTGGTCGGGACAGATGCACGGAGACAGATAATGTATCGTGGCGGCGATGTACGTCAAACGAAAAAACACATGTACATCGTGTACTGTATAAAGCACCAAAAAAAAAAAGTTGCATAACTCGATTGAATATTTCGTAACTATATTAAAATTGATACGTGTCTGCAATATTTTAAAGTGACTTATAAATACTATTAAGTAGTTACGCGACGTGTGCATGTGTATGAATAACGAAAAAAAAAAAAAAAATGATATTTTAGCATTATTATTTTACGAGCTTTTTTTTCAAATTCCTTAACGAAACTTCATATTATAATTAGAAACCGGAACTCAATGACTAAATTTTAAATACCTATTTACAAAATAATCCTAAAAGTACCAAAATATGACTTTGAAATGACTTAACGTTTTCAGTGATTTCAGTTTTGGATTTTATCTGTTTTCAAAACTGTAATCGAATACTGTAATATTATGCTACCACTAAGTTATTGTTTGAATTGCTTTAATTACCTACTCATTATTAATTTTTACAACAATTTAAATTAATAAATGTAAAATAAAATATTTATTTATTCTACTAGTGTGTGGTATTCCCGTGGCATGTTATATTAAAACTATAATACCTAAAGTCATGAGAAATAAACTCATTAACATTTTTTTTTTTTAGATTTTAAGGGGAATTAAGAAGCTAGTGGTTTTAAAATGAAGTTTTTTTTTTATTACTTTATGCTTTGTATGAACACTTTTGTTTCCTATAAAACTTGTCTACAATATTTTCTTTTTCGGTAGAACGGTGGTATCTAAGTCATGGTGTATGGTCTCATATTCTTATTTATTTTTAATTTCGGTTTTGATTTCAAATACCAGTAATAATCTTTTCCGTTTTCGATTTCAGCTCTTAACGGTTTTACCGGTACTAGTTAAAATTTTAAGTTCTTTATTTAATTTAAATAATTTATAGTTTATCCATATATTATGGTTATTTAACTTTGAGTAATTTTTAAGGGTATATTTGGCCGTTTTTTTGGTATACATTATATTATTATTATTTTTATTTTTTTGAAGATTTAAGATATTTTTAATCCGGCTCCTAATAATAATAATCGCAAGCCGCCACGCATAATAGCGACGTTGAGGATATCGAGTTTGACGGTCAATCGAATTTCCTGCTGAATTTAATGGGTATTATAACGTAACGCGGAGGTGATGGAGTTGTTGTTGTTGTTATTATTGTTTTTTTCCTCGCGAATTTTTTGTTCTCGACCGTCGAGATCGTGTTAGACACGCGTTGGCGAGACAAAAAAAAAAAAAAAAAAAAAAAAAAAAAAAAAAAAAAA
This sequence comes from Stegophylla sp. TES_Ste_2020, assembly GCA_025469315.1. Taxonomy (NCBI): domain Eukaryota; kingdom Metazoa; phylum Arthropoda; class Insecta; order Hemiptera; family Aphididae; genus Stegophylla; species Stegophylla sp. TES_Ste_2020. The sequence goes on from JAIPRM010001699.1 coordinate 5,551, forward strand.
AAACGTAACGCTCTGTAGGATTCTACGACGGCGATGGTAACTAACACTGATAATAATTATTATTATTATTATTTATACATTTTATTCCGACGCGTATCATACTATCGATTATCGTGGTCTATACGTTTTCATCCGGTGTTGTACGATCCACGTGAAATTTACATAATATTTTATGATATATCGGTTGAAAATTCATAAATCTACAAGTACAACATCTGATTAACTTTTTCTCACACTGACTAATTAACGGATAAATGTTTTTTTGTTTTTGAAAATGCTTTTTCTAATAGAATGCTCTCAAGTGATTGGTGCGTTTAAAATAAAGTTTAAATTTATTTATATTATATTCTATTGGTGTGTCCAAAAACGAGTATAAAGTTATCGAAAATTCAAATAAAATTGGGACGTAGTCAATGGCGTGTGCGACCGGGGTAGACAGATGTTAACGTAACATCTTTTTTTTGAAAATGAAATAAATCATTCTAGACAAAACTTTATTAGCGTGTTTGAAATTTGAAAATAAGCGAATAAGTGACTTATTTCAAACATTTTATTTTCGTAGCAATATTTCTTACCTAAAAACCTATAGTCTGTAATATATGCTTAATTAAAAATATATTAAATCAGAATATTTTTTGTTTATTTTCTTACTATCTCAGATGCATTTTTTTTTTTTTTAATTGGAGGTTAATCAGAATGTTCAACTCTTACCCTAAGTGTATCTACAACAAAATACTCGAAGTGGCCAGGAGGGTTATGAAACTGTTAATAGTACCCTGACCACACTTGTTCATCCCTTAGCTTTGTTCATGTAGTAAAGACGGTAAACTGTGCCCAGAGTTCGCGAGTAGGGCTCTGTACAGGTTTATGATAATTATATAATTTAAAACTGTTGAAAAATTTACTAATTATTCTCGATGAGTATTGATCATTCTATAAAACATTCGATTAACTTTTAAATTTTTTATTTGCTTACAGGTAAGAAGTCAATTAGAATTGAAGTATGAAGACGACCAATGCAATATGATCTAATTCCGGTAAACGTATACTTATATATTTCATGTCCCACTTTACTTCACTGTCACAAAGATTTTCACTACCTGTTGAAGTAACTAGTAATTATATCGAGCATCATAAAAATAATAGTTTTTTTATCGTTTTATTTACCACAATAGCTTTTACTTAATAGGTATATACACTGTTTAAGATTATGAATGGAGCAAAGAAGCTAGTGGTTTTCCTTCTTTTCGTGTAAAAACTTTTTCTGTTCGAAATAAATGTACGGATCATTATGTGTAGCTTAGGTTTCCGGTAAGAAATGTCGCTCTAGCGATACTTTGAAGAGGTCATTTTTCGAATATCTCTACGGTTTTTTCAAAAAATAAGAAAATTAGTTACAAATATTTTAATACAAGACCGTTTGATATTTCCGACTCAGATAATATCTTCAAGATTTTTGGTCAATTAAGGGGCGGGGAGATTCAAAGCTCAGAATCTTATAGGCGCCAGACCGACACCGAACGTGAACGTACGTGATGTCGTCGTCGTAATGACGAATATTGTTCCTTTTGATCCCTTTTGATTTACGCCGCCGCGCGGTAAGTTTTGTTTTGCGTACAAACGGCCGAGACTGCGAAGTGGTCACGTCACGCCGCGCGTATGATATACGACCTCTGACCGAACGGAGAACGGGACCGATTGGCGCGAGTTTCCGCGTTTGATCTCGGCCGCGCGCGTTGTTGTATAATCCGCATTAACCTCGTAGTGTTTTAATAATAATAATAACATTATATAGCCGATCGTGTGTGCACAGAGACGCAGCTGGCGCCCGCCCTCGTCGACGACGACGTTAAATACCCGATATACCGGTGTGTATGATGGCTATTAATGATTTCGTATATTTTATTTAAATTAAACGTGCGCGAGTGGAAGCTCCAGACGCGTATTTTATCGTATCGCTTCTTAGACGAATGGAAAAAATAAAAAATAAAAATAATAATTCCAAAACCACTTTCTCCTCTTCACTCGGCTTCATTCTCGTCGTAAACGTAATAATATTATTATAATACGCGTTTTACTGAGATATACCGGATCGAATCTACCGCCGCCGCTGCCGTAGTGATTACTTTACATAATTTTAATAATCGTTTCCTCCCCCCCCCGTCTCAGTCACTTACCCCACGCCCTGTTCCGTAAATGTGTTTATTCATTTACACACACACACACACATATATATATATATATTATACACTGTTAAGCTCTTTTATTATAAGTAACATAAATGTCAGCTGCGTAGTGACAAATACTTTTAAAAAGTATTGAAGTAACAGTGGCGCCTTACAAGGATCTTTGGCCAGGTAAATACCTCAGTGGTTTCAATGGGTGGGATTTAAATTAACAAAATAATTTTGATTATGTAACATTTCTAATTTAGTGATTGAACAAATAGTATTCCAAAATTCACTATTTAAACATAAGAAATATATATTTAAAAATTATATTAATATCTTATTGGTGTATTATTTTAGAATTTCGCTCTGTTAAATTAACGATTTTTTGAAAATTTTTCGTGTTTTGAGAACAATGCTCCAGTTGTTAGTCTATTTAGAGCCATAAAGGGAAAAATTGTAAGTTTTAACAAGTTTAACTGAAGCTTGGTTCAGAATCATTTTATTTACAAAATGAGTAATCGTTTTTTTAAAACTCATTTTATCCACTAGTAGTATCCCACCTGTGGAGCATAGAATACTTATGGTGTGAAATACGTCTCACTTTTTTCATTTTATTCATTATTAGCCTCCTGCATTGCAAAATTTAGTGTGCACGCTGCGTTCGTACGATGTAATATTAATAAATCAGGGAATCAAATTGGATCTATGGATCTGCTCTAGAATGCGTACAACAGACATTTATCCATTTGTGACCACTGAGGCCGAGACGATTCGGATTAGTCGATTATAATAATAACAATATTATGAGAACTGAAATAAAACTCGTGAGTGTAAAATATATAAAACGATACGATGTAGTAGATTATTATTGGGACGACGCGTTTGAAATTCGACACGTTAGTTTTAACTGAAAATTATTATATTATGCACATTATTGACCGCCGGACAGACGAGGAATCTCGTCTATAACACTATGAATATCGCTATAATTTACAGTGAGAAATAGAATCTCACTGTGTACGCTATACACCTGCAAGTGTAGGTTTGTGTTGTGTGTGTGTGTGTGTGAGTGTGCGTAGGTTTTATTCGTAGGTTTTATATTTTTTTTCCCCTCCCAAACTGAAATGTATATCGCGTTAATGTAACACGCCACGCCGGTGCGTTTGTGTGCGATACAGCTTCTGAGAGTAATACAAACAAAATAATAATAATATTCCCGAGATCGACGGCGATTTAACGGTTTGCGTGATTCGTCCGCGGATCGCTCGTTACCGCAGTAACCGTAACCGGTAATTTACATTTTAACGACACAAAAGTTTATTGTAAGTCGTGTACAATGGACGCCATGTTATTATTATGATTTATATTAGAAAATTTGGTATCTACGAATTCTCATTTGACGCGAACTAACTTACTTGCGTAGATTTTTTTCCCTGATATTGTTGTTAGTCACTTATCCGATATCAATCGTTTTACTCTCGTTTTAAAGATTACACCTAACAGCGGGGTGAATTTTAAATCCCATTGATGACTCCTAGAATACGATTTAGGGTATTTGAAAGGGATTTCCTGCGAGACCGAATAAGTTCATTCTTTGGAATCGTGGATGTCTTGTTAGCGGATTGGAGTGATAAAATAATGGGAATATTTTAATCGGAATACCGACGACACGTTTAAAATTTAAGAGGAGTGAAGCCTAAATAACGAAAATATTTAATCGGTTGCATATAATATGGTGTCTAGATCGATTTTAAATCACATATCCGATTTCAGCTTCTTAGATTGTTTAGACGGGAGTAGAGAGTGGAAAATGTGATTTTTAAGGCTTCAAACATTGAGTCAAGAGGATGAAATTTTCTATATAAATTAGATCGGTGCCCAGAATGTACCTCTGTAGGGTTTCGACATTTAACTACCCCTATCGTTTTTATACAAATATTACATCTACTTATCTATTTGGATTTTTATTTGTTTCAATCAATTGTTTTATAAATTTATAATTATATGTTGTACCTAACAATGGGGTGGATTTTAATTCCATTTTATAACCCTCAAAACACAATTTAGAAGGTTTTTAGGATGTCTGATGTCTACTTTTGAACATCTCCAGCGAAACCAAATGCGTCCATACTCTGGAATTGGGGTTATATTGTAGATAGATTGAAATGAGGTAAATTTCAATTATAGACTTTAAACACGCCTCAAATGAAATAACTAACTTTTTTTCTGTGGGGAGGGGGCTGGTGTTGGCCAAAAAAATTTAAACGCTTAAAAGTTTTTGCATACGGTTTCTAGGTAGATTTTAAACCACATATTCCAAATTAAGCTTCCAAAATGTGTTAAGCCGGGAGTAAAGAGGGAAAGAGGGCACAAAGTGATTTTAAAATCTGTAATCGATTCTGTACGGAAGCAGAGGTTGACATTTTGTGTATAATTCGAATTCATATCAGAGTGTGTTTAATGGGGGTTCCTACTTTTCAACCCCTTTCCCCAACATTTTCAAGCTAAATTTTATAATTTTTCACGATTAATTAACACACGTTATTTATTTTTTTTAATCGAGTTCCTCTATTTGGTTTTGTCCAATATCGAAATACATGATATATGATTAAATACCATTTAATTCCAACGTGTTTATACGTTTACCGTTGACCAATATCGGGATCGTCTACGTTATTGTGGTGTCGACCGGAAAATAACGCATTCGTTATTACTCTTCTGAGGTATCGAATTAAAACGAGTAGGTAGGAGGTAACAAAAAATAGGCGTATACTAGTTAACATAATAATAATAATATAATATTCGTAAGGTATAGCCACGGGCCTACAGTGAAAAATATTAGATTCGAAAATATTCTCAGGAGTCGGTGTTTCCGGTTTCTCGCGCACGTCGTTTTGCATAATTTTATGATTAAAAAATGTTTTGAAATAATATAACGCGCTGTTATCGCGAGCAGCTTTGCTTCCTTCGAACCTTTAAAACGCTACACAGGACGTTTATGTCGTGTTTATATGTGTAATACAACGCATAGATAGGGCAGGAGAGCGTAACGGATTAAAGACGGAATTTAGGAAAAACAATATTGTAGTAATTCGTCCACACGTCTATTTGTTACGGTTCAAAACGAAAATCTTTCCGCACTAAGTTTAACACTGGTCCACATTAGTTTTCTTCCTTTCGCAAAAAACCGATTTTAAGTGGTTAAAAATTAATACCTGCTTCGAGTTCAGATTAATTAAAACTGGTTTTAATCGAAATGTATGTCAATGACATTTTCCGCATTGTTTTACATTGATGTTCATGTTGAATTTTTACGAAAATTTAAAAGTTAATTGAAATTATTTGTTAGGTGTATCGATACATAAATACATTTTTTTTTTTTTTGATTACAGGGAACCGTTCGCTACGTTTCTCTAATTATAAATAGGTGTAGGATGCCCCCCCCCAAAAAAAAAAAAAATCTCAAAGAATTAAAAATATACTAAAAATTGCATTTAAAATGTATTTATAATAATCTATAAATGTATAAAATAGTAATAAGTATGTATACTTAAAAATTAAATATTAGGTACTCAAAAAATTATAAATTACACACTAAAACCTTTTTGGATTTCAATATTTTATAAACTAGATTTGTATTATCATGAAATCGGTTTTAGTTAATTTATCATTTTTTTTTTTTTTTTACTGTGGAATGATAAACCACATATTTTTTTTTTTTATATCTACAATGTGAGTTTTATAAAATTTGATTGGATAAATGATTTTTTGTCCGCTTTTAACGTAGAATAGAGAGGTTTCCATTAAAGACATCTTGAACAATGTCAATAAACATTTCCTCCAGAATGAAATAGTGAATAAGTCACTGTTTCAGCGTATCATTGGTCTGTAGAATAAATGTCATAAATGTCTGAAAACTCATCAAATCTCTCCGCGTTGTTTAATGCGTGTTTTTATAAATTTAGTTATAAAAGCGTACGTCCTGCAATAATAATACGACACTTTTCGCCAGTCCACTGATTGCGCTCGTAATGCCGTCTATTTCCTTAGTTTTTTTTTTCGGTTTTACTTTTTTTGTTTTCCCCGAACGTCATTATTAATATCTACTGGATACCTCGTGGAATCCCGTGTGCAGAACCTTGACGATCCTTGACCGAAATATAAATTAGTCGTCGACTGCGTTATTTATGTTATTACTTCTCACATCCGTCAAAAAATATTAAAACACATTTTCTCCACGCGCTCCCGCTAACCCGTAATTTCTCAACGGATTTACAGTTATCTGTACACGTTCAAACTTCAAACTTGTTATGTTTCGAGTTATTAATTCATTAGTTCGTTTCAACGTCGAGAACTGTGTTTGTTTTTGCGATGACTTTATTCAACATAACGGACGGATTGTGATCAAAAAGATAACAGTGTAACAGTCATCCGAACAAAAATGAATTATCATCATATCACTAACAAATTGTTGTGGTTTAGTAAACGTAAAATTACAGTATTGATAATAGTTGATAATTAAAGTATAGCAATAGTGTATTAACGGGTGGAGGAGGGGGTGAACAGGATGATAAATCACCCTCCTTCGGATTCACCAGTTTAACACAGAACTGTAATTAATATTAATACTTTTCGTGTAGTTATTGCCATCCAAAAGTCTCGTTAAGTTTATTTTTATAAATCATACATTTATCTATAAGAAAGAGGTTATCTGATAAAATTCTAATCAGTTTTTGATATATGCCTTGGACTAGATTTTCGTGAAATCGATTATTTAAATTAGGTACTATTAGTTCCAAGTCCAGAAATAATAGTGTAAGGAATTTAAAAATGTCTCTTGCAATTATTAAAATGGTTGGACATAATATATGACTCTACTCGTGACCACTTTGAGGTTGAATATAGGACTTTGAAAATATTTTATGAATTAAAAATACAAAATACAATTTCTCGTCCACAATTCACGAGACGTATGCATCTATAATAAACAACTATTATCAGAAAACTCCTGGGGAGGCTTGGAAACTGTTCCCGTTGCCAACCTCCGGTCAAAATACGTTTATGAATTCGGTTCTGCGTCCGCCGCTGGCCGTAACCGGACCACATGAAATTTCACGTCATATCTATTAGGCATTCATTGTTATTATTTTTTGTATTTCGATCAGTAGTCGTGGTCGTCGTACTGCACTTCTTTCCGCTTCTCACTGGTCATTATTCACCAGCAGCAGCAGCAGCAACAGTAGAAGTGTATAAGACAATAACAATCGTTATTATAGATTCTACGACGACGACGACGACGTGTGTGCAGAGTTCTATATTAAAATCGTGTTATCTGCGCGCGAGACAACACTTTCTCAAAATATTGTTTTTTCCGCATAATATATTATGTTTTCGACGCCGACATAATAGCCAGCCCTGCCCCACGAGAGATTCGAAAACCGTGTTTTTTTCATGCGCGCACTCGCCCGGCTCTATTCATCTAGAAACACGAAATAATAATATGCGCCGCTCGCGCGCCATTTCAAACCGACAATATATTATAAAGTCGTATTATCATTATTATTGTTATTATTATTTATTACGACCGACAATTAATTAGCTCGCGTGGCATTCGGACTCTGGGCCGCCGTCGCTGCCTCTGCCTTTCACGCGCACGGTTTATATTATTTTATTATTATTGTGTATAGAGATACTGGCGGTACAACATAATATTATTATAGTGAAGCACGCGCGTCGGGTTTTTATTTTTTTCATTCATATTCAAATTCTTCGCATATTTTCTTCTCGCATTTATAAAAATATATGATGCGTCCGACTTGCACAACTGGCGACTCTCCTCTCACACGCGCATAAAATATATACGTCATACGCACCGTGGACGATAAAGTCAAGGGAGGAGACGAAAGAAATAACGTACACCTCAAGAAGCTTCGAGTTTATACCCAAAAACCCGGCCTAACAGAGAGATGCCATTAAGATGACGCGGTAAAAATGGACCAAAGTTGTTAGTAAAGGGGAGTATATCACGTGCTCGGGGTAGTGGCCACCCCTTTTTAACAATGTCAACCCCGAGGTGACATGGAAGATAAAGAGGGCTACACTTGTGTATGTTGTTCTTACTAACGCACCTATAAACATAGTGAACTCGCGTTCTGTAGAATGAATTTCATAACGCGTCGGTTTTAATACTAGTGACCTATTATAAAACCTAGAGATGACAACATTATTTGTACTTTACATACTCTGTACTGAGTTTTTTGTGATACTTCAATTTTCACACTAGTTATATTTTTAACTAAAAATATAATAATTTTAAAATGCCATGACTCTCAAAACTGAAATATCACAAAAAACCTACGTATGAGCACGGATAATATTCTCATCTTTAAGTTTTATAAGATCACTTGACTTTAATATTCCAATTGATGTTATGATATTGATTCTACAGACCGCAAATTTACAATGTTGTACGTTGGAAAGATGAAGACAACACATTCGAGATTAACGTCCTCTTATTGGTTATTCTTTAGAGCAGAGGTTCCCAAACTATGGGTCGTGACTCAAAAATGGGTCGTGATTAAATTTTTAACGGGTCGCATTGTAAATGTTAGATTCTGAGTGGAGTGAAGAAGCAAGTTTTTTTTCCTATAGTGTTTATTTTTTTTTTTATTGGACACTTTCGTACAGAAATATTTTCCAAAAGTTTCGACCAGTGACTTTTTTAATCAGACTTTGCATCTAGATGGTATTTTAAGGTAGTCAAATTATTTAAAATTCTCAATACTTTTGCAAAATTTAAGAAAAGCTTGTCTAAATTTGACAAAAATGCAATTCAAATTGTATGGAAATGTAAATATAAAAATTTGAAAAATATTTTTGTAAAAATTTTTTTTTTTTTTGTAATGTTCATTTATGCGTTATTCATATAATTATATAATTTTAAATATTAATTTCACAATTTTGTAATAATAGTTAGAGTTGTTTACAGTTATCAAAATTATTCGATAAAAATTTTAATACAAATTAATGCTTTTTGTATTCAGTGTTTTTTTTTTCATTTTTGTCACTTGACAAGTAAAAGAGCAAAGAAAAAAGACATTTGACTATTGTTTTGTGTCACCGAAATTGAAAAAATGCCCAAAATGGGTCGTACCATAAAAAGTTTGGGAACCTCTGCTTTTGGGAGCGATCGGAGTTGAAAATGTTTTACTATACAATAATATTATTGTTTATTATTATAAACAATAAATTATTATATTAAATAATAAACAAAATAAAATGTTTAAAGATTAATACTCAATAATAAAAACAAAATAAAATAATGATATATATTAAAATAATAAAATAAAATCTTTTTCTTTTCCTTGACAATTTTCTTCATGATGATTTTTAAAATCGAAACCGGTCATTAAAGAAAAACAATTATAATACTCCATGCTAAGTTTATTTTTATATATTTATTTCGTTATTTAATATATAATGTAATAATTACATATTGATTTTATTTATTTATTTTTTTTTTTTAATAATATTAAGATCATTAAAATTTCTAAATTTGTAAATTCTCGAGAAATAATGGCATCGATTTAAAAAACAGTATAGTGTTCCATAGAAAATATATATCGATTCGATAGGGCCGAAAGACGAATTAAAGAAGACAATCCAGTAAAAAGAGGACAATAATGGTCTGCGTATTGTTTGGCAATTTTTTAAAATTTTATCCAGTTGGGTTGCTCGTCGGAACCACTGTGTGTCGTCGCGTCAAACCATGTGTCCGCAAGGTTAGACAAAAGACAGTAACTACACACGCTGTAAGTTTACACACGAGTGTTTGGATATACATATATTAATATTGTGCATGTGTGTGTGTGTGCGTGTGCGCGTGAAGAAAATATACATAAACATACGCGTACGTGCGCACCGAGAAACAGATTTTGTTGGAACACATGCGCTCACGTCCATAAAAGGAAAGTGAATGTGGGCTCTGATAAGTTTATTTTTTCGTTATTATTATTTTATTTACGCCATAATAATAGAGGGACCGCTAGCTGCTATTACGGTGGTGAAGAAAACGTACTACCAGCTGCAGGTTATCTATAATATAACCTAGTGGAAAATACGCGTTGTCATTGCGTCCAGCTTGAAACGCAGCATAACGTGCGCTTCTTCAACGCGTACGTGTCAGTTTGTGTGTTGTGTGTCTCAGTATGGGTGTATTTGGCCCGTCTTCCGAGGAGGAGGTAGAGTAATTTGAACTCAAATCGTACTCATAAACAGTGACGGAACTAGGGATTCGAGCCCTTTATTTTTCGGATACTAAATTAAACGAAAACAATAATTGTACCTGGAGGAGGGGGTTTATTATATTCTCCTCCTTTAGGGGTTCTACTGCTCTTATCAATTATTTTGATTTTATATTGAAAACATAAAAAAAAGGTCTTTTGCGGAAAATCTTGAAAAAGAAAATGGCATGTCATAGTGGATCTACAGAGGGGGGATGGGAAGCACGCCCCCTCAGTAACAAATTAGTAGTTTATAATTTAAAATGATATTAACTTGAACTTCGAACCTATTTTAAATCGTCGATGCTACGTCAAAATGTATTATTGCATTATTATTTTTACCAAATCTATAAATAAATATAACACACGAATATTCATAATATGTATTCGTTTTTGTCTTTATTAAGTTTTTATATTTTAATATTAAATATTCAAATAATTAAATTCCTATATTTTGAATATTATTTAACTATTTGGTACTACTTTTTTTTTTTTGTTTGAAATACAATATTGGATAAATAATATATTGAAACGCTATTGGGCTAGCAATTAACACTTTCCACACAAAGTGCACCCCTTGGATTAGTCCGAAATCCAGTATCTTATGGGGGAGGCAGTGGTCCGTATTCGCCGCGATAATGGTTGTGCATACCAACGAACGATCTTTTAAAATATTCTCGATTTGTTTGCTATTGTTGCATTGTGCGCGGGTCTTAGACGCTACATCGAGAACGTCGTGTGCCACACAAACAAAAGACGCGAGACGTGTAAAATATTATCGTATTTTCGTGGAGGTCGTTTGGCCCGAAACGTTCGGTTAAGGAAGTCCGTGACAATGCGTCGCGTGATGACCATAAACCGCGCAACGCGGTCGCCACTGTTTAACGGCAGTTCTATTTTTTATTTTTATTTTTTCATCTTTTACTCTCGTTCCAAACACACTTTAATCCTCTAATCTAATTAGTCCGCATTGTATACGTCGTCGTGAGTGCCTCATCTAGGAAACAATTGTCCTGTCGCAGCATCGTCGTCGGTGCTCCGAAAACGGGGTCTCTGCCACTAAGTAAAATCGAATCGATTATTCCGAACAAAACCTAACCGTGTTGAGCCGTCATCGTGTTCGTCAATGGTTCTCAACCTTTTTGTGGTCACGATAGACCACGGTCATATACGTGTGCGAGGATAAGCACGCGCGCACGTCTATGTGTGTGTGTGTGTGTGTTTTCTTTTGAAAATGGACAAATCGATAGCTTATGTTTTTTGCTATATTCCGTTTAACTATAAGAGGTAAACTATAGATTTCATTAAAAAAAACTCGCGAAGAAGATAAAATAATAAAAAAAAGAAGTTTACCCGCCATCTGACGACACTTGTCAAGCGTATTTATAATATAGTATCAAGTAACTGCAGAGCTTTTTAGACCGTTAAAGTGCTGTCTCTAGTAATATAATAATATTCGACCCACGTGCGCGCACCGTGATTACAGGTGGGCTCCTCGAACTAGACAAATACTATAGTCGCCGCCGCCGTTGTGGTCGCAGCATCCGAGTACAATAACCTCTTTGCGACGACGAATGACGCTGCAGGGCGGATGCCGAACTATAGTCGTTGGCCGTTCGTCTCTATTCCACTCCCCTCTTCCCTTCCCACCACCACCACCACCCCTCGACAATCGGACCGCGTGGTGTACGAAATAGCAATTAATTATACTACTCCGTGCAGATCACCGCCGCCGCCGCCACGGTGTGGTCGAAAATAAAATAATTTTAGACAGAAAAATTTCTGCAGTTTGTTAGCTAAGTTTCGAGAAACATTTAAAAAATATCGAAAATAATCGATAATATCTCATTATATTATATAGCGCTTTTATTGAACATAAATATAGTGACGGGTCAGAAAACCAAACTCGAGAAGTAAAAGATTTTGATTTTAATCCTAAAAAAATCAAAACCAAAGTCACGAATACATTTTCGATTCATTTTGCAAATGTGTTTCGATATACCATACACTTTTGATAGGTTAAAACCACGCACTGTTCTTATAGAATCTAGGTCGAGAGTTCCAAAGTGGAATGTTATAAAACTTGATTTCAATAAAAATCGATAAAAACTGTACGTTACGTTATGAAAGTGAATTCTCATAAATTATAGTGCATTAAAGACCTTAAAAATGTATCTAAATTTTAAAAAAGACGTACTTTTCACCTTGGATATTTTTCGCATCTCATGTAGGACACTCTTGTGGGTGTATTGAATTTTAAAGAAAGGATAAATCATTTCTTCAAAAAGACGATTCTGTGTTGAGCTTCAGTTTATTTAAGATAATTTTACTTTTTATTATTAAACAAAAAATATAAAAAATACTTTTTACTCCGTTAGTTTTATAGTAAAAGTAAACATTTTTTTTCACATTGTCTACATTTTTTTTATCCAAAATATTTTTTATAGTATTGTCTATCTACATTTGAATTTTCATAAAGTTTGGATTAAAAAAATATTGTTTCCAAGTATTTTTGTCAAATTTTGGAAGTTCTTTCCAAATTTTGAGAAATCTATTGAGATTTTTGAAAAAAATTAGAGAAAAAATTAGTTTTAAAAAGTTGTTGGTCAAAAATTTCGGTTAAGTATTTCTATATGAAAATGAGTACAGGTAAATAAATAAATAAAAAAACATCATCACTATCTTCTTCGCTTCACTCAGAATCTAAAAATACAATAAAAATGCCAAAAACGTATTTAAAATAGTTTTTAAATTAATTGAAAATCACAATAATAAACATTTGAGAAATTGTCGTCTTATTTATAAGAAAACTTCTTATTCTAATATATTTACTATTATATTAATTTTGTATAGATGTGAAAATTGTATGATTATTATTTAATTATATTATTATATACTATAATTATTTATTAATGTAAATTTTAAACAAAAGTATACTCCACGAAAATCGTTTCCAGAAACAAAAAAATGAAATAAACATCATCATAAAACCACTGGCTTCTTTGCTCAACTAGGAATCTAAACTAAATATCATAACGTCGTGCTCTATCTCTGCAACAATATGTTTAGGACTCGTTGTGCTCGTTCACAATAATATCAATTATACGGAGTCTATATTCGCGCGTTCGAATAACTCGACAACCGGAAATCGTTATTTTAATCGCTTCGAGATGATGTTTTGTTTTTACAAACGACCTAATGTGTTATTAAGTGATAATTTATAATATTATACGCTTCGTGTTTTTTCATGTTCTCTACGAGTGATATAAATCATCTTTCCCCGGCCCGGACCCGTTTATTTAAAATTCTCGATGAACACAGCTCTTATAAATACATAAATATAATATATTATACATAAGTCAGGACGTATATTGTATATATTATGTAAATTTGTGTCGTACTACAACGGCAAAGTGTACGTTGTTGTGTGTCGATGACGGTCGCCGGTCGTTATGGGTGCGCAGCGTTATGATCGAATAAATTACGAAAAAAAAAAAAAAATGCCGTACTCACGTGGGACGACGACGTAGTGATATTTAATACATTTTTCTTTATTTCTAGTATTTTTTAAATTATAATTTTAATCGCATTTTATACTAAGTTTTTTTTTTTAGTGCATTTTTCGACGTTTTTTACTATATTGAATTCACTACCCTAGATATTATCTCCAACTATTTATCTGGATTTCTCAACTCAGAAAAAGGCTTTTAGGAGTATTTTTTTCAGTCCATCTAAATTCTAAAGTCCATTTATCTATTTTGGAAAAATTCTCTAAAATGATGAAAAAAAAAAATATTCGAGAATAATAGTTGCACAAAAACTGGCATAAACATATTTTCTCTGAGTAACGAACTGCGTATCTTGAAACTAGAAATTGAAATGATATTTCATCAAAATCCCACCTGCAACTAATTATAAGTATTGACTAAAATAAAGAGAGCACACTTAGGGGTACAAGGGTGCAGCAGTCGACACTTCTATCTAAATAGACGATGAGTGGTAGACTAATATAACTTCAATATGTCAGTGAACAAACTATGAGTATGTATAGTAAACTAATCTATGGTAATTAAGTTAGAAAGTAGATTACGAAAATTGTTTGGGGATAAATTTCATTGGGTGATGTCATAAAATGTATTCAACACCCTTAGCAGAAATTGAGTTTGTGCCCATTTATCCAACCAACATTACCTAACATAACCTTATGGCGTGTATTGAAAATCTTTTTATCGATTCTCTATTTGAATAATATTTGCAGCGTCTCTTTCTCTCTCTTAAGAATACTTGTGTATTTTGAACACATTTTTTTCAAAAATACGTGTATAATATAATATAATTCAAAAGTATAATAGCATCAGTTGTATCTACACGATGCACGATTAATGCGATAAACGATTTGCTCGAAGACAGAACCCACCTGCATCAATAACGTTTATTTTATTTGATAAATTGATTTTTTTTTTTTTTTTTTATCCCACCATAAGCCATTAATAAAACATATTCCATTCATGCATTTTATATAATATGACGTGGAATATCCCTTTAAAAACGAGATTGTCCCTTTTTCGTGCATCACGTTCAAACATGCAAACAATCAAAATTTGATATTTATATCTTAAAACGGGACGCAAACGGGATACATTTCAACCAATATTCGCAAAAATATAAGTGCAAATAAACGTTTACGAAAAAATCAAAAATAATTTTAATCGTTCTAAAAAGATTTTTTGGAATGTTAAACGTACTAAACGATTTCTGAGGATCTTAAGTTCAACATAAATTTTTAATCACATTTTCTAATCTTATAAACATAAACTAATAGCCACCCCATTATAATGTCACATAATAGTAATTAGAAATATTACTCTCCATAAACGTCAGATCTTTAACATCGATCTGCTCCGCGTGTTTTACCCGGTTTTCAGGTTATGAGTCGTTGTACATGCGAAACGTCTCCGTTGTCAATAGAGACAGTTTCAAAAGACACGGTGAATATTTTGTGAGAGATATTATCAGATTTTATCTCTATTTTATATAATTTCTGTCTTCAAACTTAATTAAAGAAACATTAGCACTTGTACCGTGGCCAGGGTTACAGTACAAATTATGGCATTAAAATTCCATTATTCTACGTGACTATGTACGAACGATGTGCATTTGGCCGCAGTAAATTGTTTTTTTTTTTTTTTAAGGAATTTTTGAAATTTTGATATATATACACAGACGAGGATAATACTTTACGAACGAAATCCTACCTCTATACGTTGGTCATCCGAATAACTTACAATTACGTACCTACATTAATTAAGATTCCGAGGAGAGCCACATTGCTGTTGGTTTTACAATGATGTTTATTTATGTTTTACTGTAAAAAATAAAAAAAGGGTAGTATACTACGCACTATGCGTATTTTTCGCTCCTCAGTCCTCGGGAAAGATAATCTAGGTGGGTACGTTGAATGTTAAAGAAACGATAAATTGTTACTTCAACAAAACTATTATTATCAACGCAACTTCAGTTCATACATAATAATAATTAATTATTATCAGTTTTATAAAAAGCGAACTACAAAAAAAAATTTAAAACATAAAAACTGAAAAAGTAAAAAAAAAATGTAATATGTATAATGTATATATATATATATATATATATACATTCTTATTATTGTCCACCTTCACTTAAATTTTTATTGAGTTTGGGTGAAATCACTAACTTCATCGCTCCCATCAGAATCTAAAATACACTCGTTATATAATTTTTAACTTTTAAATATGTTTTAAACGAACTGTTTCCGAGGACATCACAGCCTTAATCATTGTACTATTTTGTAGATCGTTTATCATGCTTTTATATTTTATTTTGTTCTCCATTCAGTCACGTAAAAATATGGTTTAAAACAATGGAGACCAACCACCGATACATTAACATTTTATTCGTCCATCTGTAAATGTTCAACCACTACTCTTTAAACGTTTAAACGGTTCTTATTATGTTCAATGGTGACCTTGCCGGTGTACCCGTGTACAATCTTACCGGAACCGGAAGTCGAGTATCGTCTTTTAATATTTTTTCTCCACATAAAGTGAAGCCATTCTTTGGTGTATTAACGGAACACAAAATATTTAATATAGTCGTAATTTGAGGTTGTTTTTTTTTCAGTAACTTTTATCGTAAAAATAACACCTGCATCGTGCAGTAGTTAGCAATCTATAGCGTTGAATACTTCCGAAACGTTTATAGTTACAACACAAACGTCGTAGCACGGAGCTCGATTTAATAGGAAATAGAAGCCCTTTACATTATTAACTTCAGGGGATTTTTTTTTTTTTATCTGAAAATGTTGGTAAATAGTTTTTATTGTTTTCAAACATTATAACAATTAATAATACGATTGAACTATGAGGAAATATCGAATGAATAGCGAAATCGACAGAGAAATTATGTTCGTTTGTTAAACGTGCTAAACGGTGCAGCAAACCTTTGTAAACATAGTAAACTCCGTGATCAAGCATTTTAGTTTGTTAACTCTTCAACGCCATTTAATTTCCAATCGTTATCACAATTAAGTGTAAACTCAATTATTTTATACAATGGTTCCATAATATTATTATTGTACATAAAATTCTCAATCTCACTACAAATAACTTCATTTTTCTGCTGGGGAAATTTGGACTGGGAACGGGGCCCTGTGCTTGTGTACCACCTACACATGCGTACATCAGGGTCTACATTTTCTATGGATTGGTCGCAGTAGATTATTTAATGTCTGTAAGAAGTATTTTGTGGTATCGAGTCATTTGTGTGATCGTCGTATAAAAAAGTATAAAATCCAAATTCTAAGATTTACAAAAAACGTATTTTATTAGGCAACAAATTATTTAAAAACTGGTAGGTATTTCGAAATGTAAGTTATCATTTTTAATGTTTAACCACGATTCGCGTGTATTGTCACTTTAGTTAAAAGTTTATAACTAATTTCGATCGAATTTCGCAAAAGTTTCTTCTAATTTTTTTGCGAATATTGGAGTTAAATACTCGTAACCATCGAGATTACGAACTGGGTTTTGACTTTGATAATTAGCTGTCTCGATTAAAGACGTCGTAGGAGCACTAGTGGGTGGATTTAAATGATAAGAATTATAAAATCTAATGACTTTACCTTAGGTTGTAATGGAATTTTGAAAGCATTGACGTTAATGGGACCATAAAGTCCCCTAGTTCCACGGCTCTAGGTCATTTTTAATAATTGTTAGGTTGAACTATGTTTTATAACGCGTGCTCAACAACACGGATCACCTGGTAGAAAATTAAATTAAATTTTTAGTTTTTTTTGTTTGCAAATAATTAAAAAATAATAAATGAAGTGTAAGAAAACGACAGATGTGATATACAGCTCGATTCCGGTAAACGTATACTCTTAACTGTACTACGTAACTTATATTTTGATACACTTTGCTTCATGATCTGCCGCCACAAATATTATGCTCGCTGAAATATCGAGTAACCAGCGTAATAATAATAGTGGTTTTCATCGGTTTTTTTTTATTTATGGTTTACCACGAATATTTGTACCTAGTATACAGTTTGAAGTTGTGAGAGGAGCGAAGAAGTTAGTGGTTCTTTCAATGGTGTTACATCAATAATTACATTTATGTAAACAATATTTCTTCTCAAAAAGTTATGTATAATATGTGTAACATAGGTTTCCAGTAGGGAATAGTAAACAATTTCGTTATACTTTAGATAGTTAATTTTTCAAAATTCTTAGCAGTTTTTCCAAAAGTAAGGAAAACTTATCGAAAAATCGAAAAGATGGTAAAATATACCGTAAACTAAATTTTAACGTAATCGATTTTAGTCTTTTACTCAGAAACTTATGGTACTAAAAATTTCAAATCTTCTCTCCTGTTATATAGTATAATACGGACTGGAAAAAACTGCATTCCTTTCAAATTGTTAAATTCTTCCACTAGTTGTTATTTAAACTCCCATTTTGAAATTTGAATATTAAATTTTGATGACTTCATTATAAAATTGTGAACATCTTACTTTTTTTTTTCGTTTGCGACATTATGTGTAGTATACGTATAAATAGTATTTTAGGAGGTAGCAAGAATGAAAACGGGATCACTTTTTAAAAACGAGACTTAAGCTTCCCGTTTGAAGTTTGCCTAGATAACGGAAACATGATGCTAAAAACGGAGACCATTTCCATTTTTAACGTGAGGTATTTGGTCACTTTGTGGGGTTAACCTTTTAGTGTTACTAATTCAAGCGTTAACTACTCCGTAACAAACTTAATTTATTCAAAAAAGAAAAAATAGGAATTGAAAACTTAATTTTGGACGTTTATTGGATATTTATTGAAATAGACCCTTATTCCAAAAAAAACAAAAAATTTAATTCCTTACTCGTATCCGTATAGGATATGATTTCGTCCTTTCGCTCACCCCAGCACGTGTACTAAAATCTGTATTTTCGGTCGTTTTCACTCTCCCCGCAGCAGGTAGCAGCACACGATTTTATCAGTTCATACACACAACATCTCATCTGTGTTTCTCTCTCTCTCTTTCTTGGAATGTGAAGCCGTGAAATCTCTTCGGCGCGTATAGTAACAATAATAATAATAATAATAATAATGAAGAGACAGATATGTATCGCGTGTGTGATCTCCCGTGCAGTGGTACAGCCGGTGTGATGCTTCGTCATCGTTGCCGTGTACTCCGGTCGTGTCGCGCGCGCGCGCTCGCTCGCTCGCTCGCTCGGGACACAGCCCGACAGAATAATATAGCTCTACAGTGCACGGTCGATTAATTAAACACTGTGGCGACGATGATGGTGCAGACTGCGGCGGCGGCGGAGGTCAGGTGCCAGTGAAGGTCGAGTCGAGAAAAAATAAAATAAAAAAATAGGAGAAGAAAAAACAATTACAGAAAATACAAACATAAAAAGAATATCGTATTATAATTTAATAATATTATGGCAAATGAAAAAAAGACGACGCTTATCGTGACGGGGACAATAGAGCCCCCAGTCGTTAGACACACAATCGACTAGCGTGCATGTACGCGAAAATTTTTTTTTTAGGGGGTTAATTGGTCACAAAGTAGAATAATATGCAAAAATGCTTAAATATAACTTCCAAAAAGTCCTTTCGTATTTTTTTTCTTTATTCGTGGCATAATCGTATTAATATTCGACTCAATAAATATTTTTTTTAATCGATTAAATTTAAAATTGTTGGAAATTAATCCAATTAATTTAAATATATATATAAACAACTTATACAATGTATATAATAAAAGTACATTGAACTAGAATTAACTTTATAATAAAGACAAAAAAACATTTGAGAATTTATTATTTATGAAACGAAGCACTCGGTGTAAAAGATTATCGTGGCTACAAAAAGTGCTTACCTAAAGAAATAATGAAAAGTATGTCATTTCTAGAATATTATTAAAAGGAACAAGAAGTCTAATGTTAGATAAAAATTTTTGGGAAAAAATTCCAAAGTGTCGTTGAGAATAGGGAACATTACCTTCAGATGTAGGTGTCTAAACGAGATGGGAGAAAACATATGTTTTAAGTTCGAACAAAAGAGTGCGTAATCATGGATAATCGATTTTGAGGACAAATGTCACATTATTGATTGAAACGAAAAACATTCAAATCTATATTATACATTACGCGTGTAAAATAATATGGGGAAAACTTGCTTAAAAATTATCATCTATTAATACACACACACACACACACACACACACACGATTGTGGTATGCCTTTTTTAGTCCGGATTTACAATGTTAATATAATTTTTTAAACTCGCTCGTAATTATTCATTCGCCGGCGACACTCGTCGCCATGTGTCATTTATCCATGTGATGCTGTCGAGTAGCAAGCCATGCCAGTGCAGAAGAGGCGCCAGTTGTCGTGTACGAGAATGCGGTTGTGCAACAAACGCATTCTCGTACATCATCCATGTCTATCGCATAGTAATAATAATAATAATAATAATAATAATAATAATAATTAAGGCTTGGATTTATATATACCAATTAAAAAAAATATATATGTTATAAAAAACTGTTTTTTAATATGTTGTATGAAAAAAGAAAATACGTATAGGTAAGTAGAAAAATAAATATTAAATAGTTTTGAATGAAAATAATGGGTACAATATACTATACTCATTGTTCACGTAATAAATCTGACACGATACTTCATTTTTAGTCGAAATGAGCTAACATATTATACATTATTGAATATTTGAAGTTCATACGGTTTAGTCTTAAAGCGGATTTTTATCAACTTAAAATATCGTTCGACTTCAACCGATGTAATTGATGAAAATTTCGTACTTGTACGTGTGTGGTGTATTGAGTTTTGTTTACAATAATTCAACAACGAACGTCATCGATTTCAAGTAAATTAAACTAGGATTTGTATTCATTATATTATGCTTTTTGTCTTTAGCTGTCACTCCCGACTCCCATTGGTCTCCTTAAACTTACTCTGAATTTGTTTACTTGTTTGATTTTAGCTCCCCTTCCATTGAAGGCACCTTATGCAATTTTCAAAAATTCTGGGGACTTTAGCCCATCCGAACCTCCCTAATTGCATTTATGCTTCCTATGAACCTAAACATTGAACTAAATTAAGGTGATATTTTGCGTGTCTAATTTTATTGTTTTACAGTGTCGTCTATCAATCCAAAGTTATCAGAAATATAAATTAAATAATAATTAAAAATTACTTCTACTTTATATTCAACGTTCACACGATTTCTCTTACTTGCTTTAAGTTTTCACCAATAGTATTTAACTACAAATAATCGTGTTCTCTGCCTGGTGTTTGTTGGCTCTGGGGAAGACACAAATTTGGAATTCGAAAATTGACTAAATTAATTTGAAAATTTTGCGTGAAATAACGTAAATTACATTAAATGAATTATGTAAAAAAAAAAAAAAAAAAATGAATTTATAAAAATAAAAATAAAAAAAATCTTATTTTGTAAGGAATAGTTTGAAACGTATTTTACTCTTTTCAAAGTAGGTGAAATGCAATTAATAAAAAAGAAAATATTTATCATAAATATATATTGGTGTTCTAGAAATAATAATAATAATATTCGGGCACTTTAACGTGATAACAATAATAATATTATTATTATTATTATAATTATTATCATGTTATTGTAAAAGGCAGAAAAACATTTCCGTCGCAGTCAAATTTCTGTCGTGCGCGATGTGTGCAGCATTCCCGGGTTGCGCAACCGAAACGACGACTGCATTATTTATGCACAACAATGTCGTGCGTACTTATAAATAGGAAATTCCGAGCGTTTGTAAGTTTGTAGATTAAATTATTCAACGCGTATTTTTATTTCGCTTCCTCTCTCGCTCCACGTCCACCACGGTATATAAATGACGATATTATACTGTACGTATACGTATTATTATCCTAGCACAGCGCCCACGTACACAGGCGCGATGAGGTGTCGTCGTGGTCCGCCGAATGCAGTCCGTGTCACTCTGTTCAACTCGGCCGGTACGACAGTGTTGAGAATTAAAAACGCTTTGCGTCATAAAGGTGTTGATCAGAAAAAAAAATTGTTTTTTTCCAAGAAAACTACCGGTTTCGCGTCATGAATTTTAACATTAAGTTATAATTTAAAAAATATATATATATAATATGACCTATTATATATTATATTAGGTCAT
Source organism: Stegophylla sp. TES_Ste_2020 (assembly GCA_025469315.1). Taxonomy (NCBI): domain Eukaryota; kingdom Metazoa; phylum Arthropoda; class Insecta; order Hemiptera; family Aphididae; genus Stegophylla; species Stegophylla sp. TES_Ste_2020. The sequence goes on from JAIPRM010001699.1 coordinate 27,727, forward strand.
GCTATATTTTCAGCTCATAATATCAAAAATAAAAATTATATTTCAAAAATAATCGTAAATAAACAAGATATTTCAAAAATTTCATGTTTATCCCAAAAACAGTTGAATTTTTTTTGAAAATTTCGATTAGTTAGTACCTACTATCTTTATCGATAAACGGTGAAAAATTCGAGTTTCTGATACTATAAGTTTTTAAGTTTTTGTTTTGAATCAAATTTCATAAAGCTTTTTCTTTTCTATATATTTTTTTTTGAAAAAATTAAAAATTTCAAAACATCATTCCTAGAGGTACTATATACTCATCTGCTACATTTCTTTTGTACTCAGAATATTTCAGGAGTAACGCGATTAAAACGAGGAAAAAAGCTTCCAATTTTGAAATTTGTCGGTGATGCTCAAAAAAGGGATATTTTTATTTCAAATGGTACTTTTGGTCTCTCCTAACGTTGGCCAAAAAAACAATAAACATTTTGGGGTTAGGGGGGCTAAAACCTTTATTTGTTTGATTTGATCCCTTCTAATAGCATTGACTTAATGTCATTTATAAAAAAAATAACTGGGGGGGGGGCTTTGAGTTTTTTTTTTTACGGAAATAAGGAGACTTGGGGCCTTAGCTCCCAAGTCTCCTTATTTCCGTATGGGCTCCCTGACCATACATAGGGATACGGCACGATTTCAGGAGCACAATATTACTTTATTCTTATGTGATAAGAATATTTAATTAATATTCGTATACCGCACAAAGTTAAAACGCTTTTTTTATTCTAGACAATTTTATTAAAAAAAAATATTAATTTTACTATTTAAATAAAACAAAATGTATGTGTTCAAATTTTCTTACCTAAAAACTGTGAACAGGTAAAAATCTAAAAATAAAATAATATAAAAAGCTTAGAAAATAATGTATTATAATAAATAGAAAAAAATTATCAATTTATTATGGAAAAACCTGGTGTTAATATTGTTTTATATTAATCGTAAAAAACTTTGGTTAGAAAAAGGATATTTACCGGAGGATACACACAATAGTGTCTAACAAAGATTTACCGTTGTGATATCATACTATCATCTACTTATAACACTACACATAATTTTTAAGAAAATATCATATGAAATCACACATAATTTGTAAAACCGTAAGTAAACTATTGAAAAACAAATTAAATACAAATTTTATGAATCAAAACTTTAACTCATTCTCTATTAATCAATTTTAAAGATAGAGCAAGACTTTAAAGGTGAGAGTTGCTTAAAAAAATTCACATAATTCAAATTTGAACTCAAAAATGGGGGGTGCCATTAAAAAAAAAATCATTTTGTCGCGCATGCGCAGAATTTTTTTTAAAAAATTAATAATTATCAAAAAAAAAAATGTAATTTTATATCCTCTATGCATTAAAAAAAACCCGATTTGAATACAAGGCCATGCGTTCAAAATACTTCGTGTTACCTTTATCGTTGAACACGCTGTATATTTATGTGTCTAATTAATCTGAAAAAATCTCGAAAATCGTTGGTCAACTTTTTTTTTTTACCCGTTGAAGTTAGAATTTCAACAAAATTTGTTAGTTTTATCTAAAAATACTCACTTTATTAACATACATATAAGAAAATTGGCCAAACTGATTGTTTTGAAATTTGGTGTCTAGATAGAATTTCATTGCGAATAAATAAACGATTTTTTTTTTTATAAAACCTATATGGTCAAGGGCTATATATATATATCATATTTGAATCGGATTTAATATTTCAATTGGCATAGTAATTAAAAGAATTATTTTCTCTTTTTCGAAAAATTTAAAGCTATTCATTTTGATTTTATAAAGTTTACTTTTATCAAAATTTTTTGTGTTTTAACATAATTGATTTGTGTTGATCTCATAGTTTTTATTAATTTGTTTAGTTTCCAGAAAAATAGAGCTACGAAAAATCAAACGAGATAATATCAGAACATTAAATTACTATGAACTGTGGTGTTAAAATATAATCGAATACACCAAAAATATATTAAAAATCATGAGACTAATGTCGTGGTAAGGCATCCTACACACGTTTGCAGTATCATATTTCACGCGTTTTGAGAAAAAAAAAAAAAAAAAACGAACGGTTTTATGGTAATTTTAGAATAAAAATATTGTCGAGTGACGTTATTCGATTATTAATTTCGCACAACGGTCGTCACGAAATAACGTAATAATAATATATGATTTATATAAAATCATTCGTAAATCTTAGGTATCGCGCGTACCATATAGATCTGTTTAGATGGTTAGATATCGTCGCGATGAGAAACAGGTTTCACGTCGATGTCCGTATACGTCCCGACGGGTTTAAGATGAAAATCACGTTTAAATTAATAATAAATTCACAATTTATGAATTATAACGCAACAATATACTATAATATTGTAGTCGATATGAACAAACGCCGTCCTCCGTGTTTTAGATTCTGAATGAAGTGTTTTTACAATGATGTTTATTTATTTATTTATTTATCTTTTTTTCTGTGTACAACTTTTCGTATAGAAATACTTGTCCAAAAGTTTCGATCAATAACTTTTTGAAACCGGATTTGCCTCTAGATTGTACTTTAGAGAGGTCATTTTTTGAATTTCGCAATTCTTCAATTTTTTTTTTGGAAAAAACTACCCAAAATGTGACAAAAAGGACTCGGAAACCATCATTTTTTGATCCAAATTTTATGAAAATTTAAACATAGATAGAAAATCCTATAAAAAAGATTTTGGCGCAAGAAAATTTTGAAAATGTGAAAAAATATTTTGGACATTTTTCGAAAATTTTTTTTTCTCTTATATTATTAACTTCCTTCGTTCAGAGTCGTTTTACTGAAGAAATGATTTATCGTTTCTTTAAAATTCAATACGCCCGTCAAGAGAATACCACCCGTCGTGCGAAATACACCCATCGTGCGAAGTATGTCCGGCTTTTTTTATAACAGTCTGGCGCGTATCCAGGAAATTATGTTTTAGGGACTGTTTTGATGTTAAATATTAATTTCCCGGAGGAGTCGTCCGCGCCCTCCATTATGACTTGACTCAATAAATTACTTCCAAATCCATTAATGAATTCGACAGTTATTACAATACCATCATTTCTATTTATATAGTATAATAAAACGGACACGTTTTATTTTATCGTTTATCCAATACGAGAAAACTGCAGCGCTTAATGTAATTATCTAAACAAATATTTTTATTCATTTTTATTTTGAGGTGTGAAACCTCAAAATCCCCTTCCCCTGTGTACACGTCTATCCTTATCCATATAAGTATTAACAATAAATAAAAAAATGTCATACATCAATGTGGTAGGTTAAAGGTGGTATACAATATTTACGATTCCATGGTCCTTATCAGTGAACGGAATTGTGCACATTTTAAGGCACACGTACATTTTAATATCGCACACGTTTTTTAGTCGAGATTTTCGAGCCAAATTTCTAAAGGTTATGTATTTGTTTTAATCAGTTTATTCATTTAATTTTCATTGTATACATAATTAAATATTTTTAAGTTGACAAACCTCATTGTATACGTTGTTTTACTCAACAGATATTACTTTATATCAAAAATAGTACCGTTATTATAAAATCAGATATGTATTTCGTATATCATAAGTTGCATCAATATAAACGATTGCATATAAAAAATAATACATCATAAAAATGGTGTTACTACAAATGGTAAAACATTCAACTGAATTAAAGATTTAATTCAATTTTAGATTCAGAACTAAGTGAAGAAGTTAGTGTTTTTAAAATGAAGTTTATTTATTTTATTCTTTTTTTTTTTTTTTTTTTTGTTTTTATGTGAACCCTTTTTCGTATAGAAATACATGCCCAAAAGTCTCGAACTATTCGAATTTGAAACCAGATTTGCCTCTAAATGGTACTTTAAAGAGGTCATTCTTCAAATTTTTAATTTTTTTTTTTTTTTTTTGCAGGGGGGTATAAAAATTATCCAGAATTTGACAAAAAAGAATCGAAAACTCTCATATTTTGATTCAAACTTTATAAATATATAAACGTAGATAGACAATAATATAAAAAATATTTTTCCACACGAAAATTTTGAAAATGCGAAAAAAATGTTGGACATTTTTTTTCTCATTAATTTTTTTCTCCTTTCTTTATTTATTAGATAAAAAAAGGTAAAGTAAAGTAAATTTAGGTACCAAAAGTAAATACCTTAAAGTTTTTTTTTTAATTCTACACACCCTTTAAGGGTATATGACTCGAGAGCGAAGAATAACCGTGGTGCGGAGTATGTCCGACTTTCTCGCCTGTACTTCACTTTACTTTACTATAGGCTCTACTTTATTTTACTTTACATTTTAATCATTAAGAAGTTATTATTATTATTATGACGATTATTAAAATGAAGATTTTTAATTATTAACGTAGCCGGCGAGTTAATTTTGTTAGTTAATACAGTAGCTTGACTGGATCGGATATGTCGTGTGTCTTTTGTACGAAATGTTTAGTTCTTATTTAGAAAAAAAAAATTAACAGACTGACAAATAATATACAGCATAGTATTCATGAATTGCAACGTTGCACAGGAAGTATAATTTTGACAGTGTATTGTTTATCGAAAAATACGAATGGAATCGCGTCCCCAAAAATTTGAAACGTATAGAATCGTGCTTTATCTGAGAGAGGGGATTATTTTATTCAAACATCTCTCCGAATATCATTTTTTAATAAAAAAATTTCATTTTGTCCGAGTTGAGTGTGCAGTATTTATGTAACATGACATAATTGTGCAGAGACCACACACACCGAACGAGTAGATTCGGTGCATCAGCATGCCGCGTTCTCCTGTTTAATGGTTCGCTACTCACGGACAAATGATCACATCATTTTGCAAATTCGAAAAATAACACTAAAAATCATCACAATGGGAAGGGAGGAACTGTCTTATTGCTGAAGCAGTAATTCACAGACTGATAATACAAATGCACGTGATGCAAAATGTGAAGTTGATTTGATGTTAACGAATAAAAAATTATGCGATCCTGTTTTATGTACGCGGAAAGAATAGACACGGTTCTTTTCGGACGTTCCACGTAGAATGCGAACAAAGCCGATCGAATTTCGTTTATTATGACCTTAAGTAGTGCAAGTCATATTCTATATTCTCATGAATTATACGTACAATGTAATCTTTTGATAAATATTTAGTCACTGTGGGGAAAAGTCAAAGCCAAAGTTGATTCTATTAGAAGTGACAAACGTACTATTGTATATCGCTTAATACTATTATGTGTTACGTATTAATTTAAAACTCTGATGATTTATTTAGAAATACAATCGAACTTAGTCGACTTGAATTTGAAGAGACAAACGTTCGAGTTATCAAAAAATACATATCAAATACAAAATACAAAATACAATACAAATCAATTTTTTTTTGAAAATATTTTAATTAAAACAGTTTAATATTTATTATTTATTAATTATGGTACATTGTATAATATATATATAAATATATTTTTTTAATTTTATTTTTCAAGGTATCAATATCTATGTGTGTCTCTGATTAAGCCTTTTATGCACTCATCAAAATTGAGATTTACCGGTTGACCATTTCCCTAGCTCTTTATCTACCCTTACTACTGAACTTTGATAGTCAACTTACATAAAATGATTCTTAATTTTTAAGATAAGTTGAAAAAATATGAAGTAGAACATCAAATTCTTTAGCTATTAAAGATTCTGTTTTCAATTCTTTATAAACTTCTTGAATCGCCGAAAATTTCCCTTTCTACATTTGCGTTTTCAGCTCGCTTTTAAATGATGTCAATATTACTTAAAGAAATTTTTAGAAGAAAAAAACATGATCGAAATTACTCACTCAAACGTTGAAGCGTTTAAGGTTAGCACGAAAAAGATCAGTCCGAAAAATTCGGGCTGCTTTTCAAGATTAAACTCATTCGAAATTTTAAAAAGTCATTAGAGACTCGGGCTACTTTACCGGGTTAAACCCACAAGTTATTTTAAAAAACCCATTGAAAAACACGTATTTATGATGGGTAGAATTCACTTTTATTTTTTTGCTGAGAGATGTGTTTTAGAAATGTCTATTACATTTTTTTTTTCGAAGTATTTACATTATTAATATTCATTATCACAATTATTTAAATCTTCTAAGAAAAAATAGAAAGTCAATAAAATATTTTGAAAAAAAAAAAAAACTTAACACTAATAAGTAAGTATTCAAAGTCACGAACACATTAAAAGGTTAGTTTAATCAAAGCTCATTATTCCTCGTTATTGATAAGGTGAAAATTAGAGCAGTGAAAATACGAAAAAAAATAGATAGGTTATTTTAGAAAAAACCCGGATTTTTTCTCAAAAATTCCGATAAAATCGCCCAGTTACATAACATTTCATCACACTCAACGGTTTTTAGGTGGTTTTACTGGAAAAACCTGAAAAATCCATGCCGGGTTGGATTTTTTTTTAATAAAACCCGTGTTTTAGCCAACCCTGATCAGAGCACTGAAGTTTGTACGTATGAGAGTGGATAGAGTTAAAAAATATTCAAGTTAAGATTTTTTTTTAATATCGTTTGAATAGAAAATTCAAGGGACCGAAAAAAAGTCCGAGGTATCGATGATTTCGAGTTGGAAAAAAAGTTCGAGTTAACCCACGTTCGGCTGTGTAACAGATGTCCGTTTAAATTTCTCACGAACTATATGCAATTTTAGGTGATTTGACCACCGATTAAAAATGCCGTCCTTCGTCCGCCGACAGAACGATACTCTGTGACACAAACGTAATTATTTCGTCGTACGCGATATATTACTTTGACGCACGTCTCGCTCAGAGTGAATGACGCTTGAGGTCATATTATTGTCGTTCTTGTGTGATATTTCGTCGTCACTATGTGTATATTGCTGCAGCAGTGATGGGGCTGTGCGCTCAACAGTCGTCTGTCATTTATCTTCAACGAGCGGACGTTAACCGCGCGCACAATGCGACACTTACGACGGTTTGGATTTAAACTTTTGTGTGACGGCTCTCTCTCTGTTCTCGGTTTCACACGGCCGTCGGCGGTGACGTGTTAACCGCGGGACGAGGAAAATAAAAAATCGCCCCGCCGATCGTTTATCAAGATTTCCCGTCGCTTTGTCCGGCGCGTAAACACGTGGCGCATTTTTTCTACCGTTATTGTAACAACGCGCGCGTACGCGTACAATACGACAATAACAACGCGCACCCGTGTCGTCGTCGTCGTCGTCGTCGTCGTCGAGTTATTATTATTATTATAATAATATGACGTATTTATCTCCGGCGCGCATTAATATGACCGCCGCCGGAGGCGTAGGTATACATTTCGAATGGGAGGGTTTTGACTGAAATCATGAGCGCCACGAGAATTTCGAAAATATTATTCAAAATCAAAATTCGTTCTGTGTACATTGTAGAGGTCATTTTCGGAATTTTTTTTTTTTTATATAAAAGCGAGGAAAACATAGCGAAAATTCGAGTGAATTACACAACAAAAATCATTTTTTTTTTTTTCATTAAATTTATTTTAGTATCATTTTGTCGATACTCCAAAACTTACTTACTTACTCCAAATACTTGGAATTTTCATTAGTAAAATAAATACACGCTATTTTGGAACTTAAAACACAATTAGTAAAAATTAAAAGCATCTTGTGTGTGTAAATTTTTTTTTCTAATTCATACAGTAAATTTCCGTTACAAGGAACTCCAAGGGACCGAATTTTGTTTTCGTTATAATAATGGAAATTTCGTTGTAATGAAATTTTGAAAATTCGAATAAAAAAAAAATTTAAAAACATTACGTAATTCAAATACAAATATGTAAATAAATAATAAATAAATAATACAAATGTAAATAATTTGTGAAAAAAAAAAACTTTATTATAGATAATCGACAATTTTAACAAATGTAAATA
>JAIPRM010001700.1:0-35639 GCA_025469315.1 Stegophylla sp. TES_Ste_2020
AAAATTTGACAAAAACGACTCGGAAACCATCATTTTTTGATCCGAATTTTATGAAAATTTAAACATAGATAGAAAATCTTATAAAAAAGATTTTGGCGCAAGAAAATTTTGAAAATGTGAAAAAAAATTTTGGACATTTTTCGAAAAATTTTTTTTTTCTTATATTATTAACTTCCTTCGTTCAGAATCGTTTTGCTGAAGAAATGATTTATCGTTTCTTTAAAATTTAATACGCCCATCAAGAGAATACCACCCGTCGTACGAAGTACACCCATCGTGCGAAGTATGTCCGGCTTTTTTTAAGATTATTTTTGAGGTACACTGTAAGACTGAGAGGAAAAATTAGATTAAACCTAATGATTATTGAATTATGAATACCGCCCACGTTAACATTAAGATTTATTTTTTATTTTTTCTATAATATATGATCTGGGCTTAAATACAACTTTGATATACTCAATGAAAATGTAATGAATAAATAATAATTTTATTTTTTAATAATCTTTTGAATATTAAAGATTAGTTAAGATGTAATGGATTCTACTTTATTATAAGTTACTATACTTTGAATTGTCTACAAACATCTCAAATAAACGCATGTTAAACGTGAATAAATATATTTTATATTTTAACTATCGTATTTATAATAATAATAATTATTATTATTTATTAGGAAAGTAAAATAAATTATAGACAAGAAAGCCAAACATACTTCGCACCACGGATATTCTTTATTCTTCGGGTTAGGTACTCTTGTGACAAATACTATTGAGTGTGTTGAAAATGACGACTGTTATATTGTTTTTTATATTATAAACTTCTTTCGAATCGTCTTATTGAAGAAATGATTTATCGTTTCTTTAAAATTCTATAAATCCACCAAGAGTATCTGACCCGAGGAGCGAAGAATATCCGTGGTGTGAAGTATGTCCGGCTTTCATGTATATAATTTTTTTTTCTACTTTTTTCAGTTAATAATGAAGTATAAAACTGGTCAAAAAAAAATTAATTTTTTTTTTGTTATCATAAAAATTAACAAACTTCATAATTTTTAAGTGAAATTGTCATGATACACTAAAGCTTCACTCAGAATCGTTTTTTTTTAAGAAAGTATTTATTGTTCATTTAAAATTCAATACATACAAGATTATCTCACTCGAGGAGTGAAGAATACCCAAGGTGCAAAGTTCGTCCGTTTTATAATTACGACTTAATCCATCTGTTAATCCAAATAACGTCAGATTTCTCTTCTTTTTATTTACTTTTATTATATGTCAGTTTATTTACACAAAAGTTAACTTATATTTACATTTCTGTTAAAATCAATTTTAAAAATTTTTAATTATAATAGCTTTAAACTTCAACGGCAAAATTATTCATTTTTATGAATTATGACACAGATTATTAATTTTTATAACACAGATTATTCTTTATTATCCAATCTAAAACTAATAGGCGAATATTGGATAGAATGTAAGTATGAAACAAGTTGTTAAACACACTCAATATAAAACTAAAATAATAATTACTATTGTCTATAATTAATTAATTGAAACTCTATTCAGAATTGTTTTATTGAAAAAATTATTTACCGTTTCTTTAAAATTCAACATACCAACCAAGAATGTGAATAATACTCACAGTGCAAAATATGTCCCCATTTTTTTTTTTTTATGTTAACTGGACCCCCTCCAAAATAAAACCCTGACTACGTCTCTGTTTGAGCTATAAAGTATTTTCAACCATACCTTAAATAGTTCAAAGAGATAAGCAATAATTCAGTATTTCGATAGGTGTATAACCGGAATTTTCACTAAGTCCAAAATGTTTAATAGTCAGACGTTTAAATCTTTTAACAGACAGAAATATTGTGATCCTGTGCAAATAGCCGATAGGTACTTGATTTTACGAACTGATTTATGCTATTTAATAATATAATAAGGGTTGCGGAATGATTATTTTTTTATTATTTTTATTATTATCAATATTATCTATAAGTGTTTAAAAATTATAAAAATAATTGAATGAAAATGACATTTTAATGATTATTTTATAAACATTTTCTTTAAGAAAACAAATAAAAATTCGAGTTTAATACACTTTATGTCTACTTACAAAACGCACCAATTATTCAATAACAACACAACTAGATTAACAACCCTAAAATTTTATTTTTCTTACAATGTGTCCTAATTATTTTTTAAACATTATTTATAAAATATATCATTAATTATTTTAGGTAATATAATTGTCAAGTAACAAATTACTCGGCGGCATTTTGATGAAAAAAAAGTGTGAGATTATCGTTATCAGATTGTCTTGAGCCAAAATATTTCTTTCATTATTGTCTATCTATATTTAAATTTTCAAAAAGATAGCTTCCGAATCTTTTTTGTGGTTTTTTCCAAATTTTAAGAAATCTATTAAAAACTTCGAAAAATAACATCTCAAAAGTACAAACTTGAGGCAAATTGGGAATCAAAAAGTTGCTTGTCAAAACTTTCAAAAATCAGAAAAAAATTATTAGCTGAAATTTTAAATAGTTTTTGATTTAGGTACAATATATTACATAATTTATAAAAATAAATTAAATGTACATTTTTTTTAAGGTACAACGTTTATAAACGAACTAAAAAGTATATAGTAACTTCTCCTAGCCCCATATAGATTCCTAATCTTGCAAAGATTGTGTTAAAAATTTGTGATTATGAATTTAAAACAGAAATGAAAATACCTGTAAGATTTAAAACAAAAACGTGGATAGCAAGCAACAGATAATCTTAAGGTATGAAAAGATCAGGCGTCTTTGAGAAAACTAATGCGTCCCCCACGTTTTCGTTTTAAATCTTGCAAGTACTATTTCATATCTATTATAAATTCATAGTTACGAAATTTTAGGACAATCTTTGCCGATAATATGGTCGTTAAATATTATTATTATTATTACACTCAGTCAGTATCAATAATAACGATTGGATCGAATTCTGGTAAGCATTTTGAATAAATATTATGCTGTGCGTATACGTTATAAAGAGGGGAGGTGGGTGAAAAATGGACAACGGCCGCGTGGATGTATCATATAATGTAACATTATGCGAACACTGCGGATCAAAAAGAGGGTGCCCGGAGGCACATGTGGTCAGCTTGATTTGTTTTCGATAAGCGAAAAGGTATGACCCACGGGACCCTTTCTTGTACAAAGTATAAAAAAACAAGCCCATACACTTACATGCGTCGTAATAATTTAAATTTCGGTGTGCGGAAAAAGCACGACTCCGACTCTCGAGCTGCAGGAGTGAGCGGAACCGAAATATAAAAACGAATTTCAAAGTAGAATTACGAGTTTTTATTGCGGGAAAAAAAGAGCGTATAGGGGCAATACGTTTTTACGGTTACCTGTAGTTGTAGTAGTCGTAACTTGGACGGAATATTGAAAACATCTGATCAAGTCGTAAAACGGTGTGTTTTCGTAATACGGCTGTGGCCAGGATGTTGGATGCGGAACAAGAAATATCATTTCATCGAAAGGGATTTATTAAATTTTGAATTGAATGCTCTAAAATAAAATAAAACGTCCGCCATGTCGTCGACGAATGGTATTTCATCAAACTTTATTCTTATACACTTTGATTATTATTATTACCAGAAGTTCTGAAAAATAGACTTGCGTATGGTACCAAAATAGTACCTATAAAATCAATACACCGTTTTTGATTAAATAATGTAGGTATATAGAGTTTTTAGGCGTAAAAATTTCGAATATTTCTTAAAAATTTATAAAATGCGTAATCATGTTTTTTATTATAACAGGAATTTATTGTTTTACAATGAGTTTAAATTCATCAAAAGGAAAAAAAAATGTTAACTTTTCGTAAACATTTGTAAAATATAGATCTCACAAAATTAAAACAAGAATAATTGATATATACACTGACCATATTTTTTGAATAAATATGTTATTTAATTTCATAAAATATAATTTTTCCTCTTTACGTCTGGACATTAAACTGTTAAGTAAAGTATATGAATTTGGAAGTATTCGCAATAATTATATATGAAAATGTCCATTTAAGAAATTTCTAATGTCCATTACTGTTAAGGTTTCGTTGGTACAATTTTAGAGTCTGAATGAAGTGAAGAATCTTTTGATTTTACAATGATGTCAATTTTAAATTTTGAGCGATATCAAAGAAGCTTATGTTTTTACAATGATGTTTATTTTTTTTTCTTCCTCTGTAAATACTTTTTCGTATAGAAATATTTGTCCAAAAATTTCGATCAGTAACTTTGTAAGTACAAAATCGAACCCAAATGGTATTTTTAAGAGGTAATTTTTCAAACTTTTCACAAATTTTTTCTAAAACGCGAAAAAACTGTCAAAAAGTTAACAAAAAACTGCAAAATATGCTATTGCCGGAATTTTTGTAAAATGGAAAATTGCTTTTCAACGTAACTTCAAAAATAATGCAACTAGAAACTTGAAACTTTCACTAACTACTATAAATGGTCACGAGAACATTTCATAAAAATTTCAAAAATGTTTTCAAAATTTTCAAATTCTTATACTTACTTTAAAATTGGTCAAATATTTTTGAAAAATTTTAGGGTATGCGCGTGACTATTTTTAGTAGTTACTGAAAGTTTTAAGTCTCTATCCCCATTATTTTGGAAGTTGTTATACTAAATAACTAAAATTGATTTCATGATAATAATATTATTTCAGTATTGCCAGAATATTCATCCGAGTACTTTTTCCAATTTTTCTTCAATTAAAACTTTATAAAACTTTCAATTATTTGAACGACAAAAATTTTATTACACCAAAACTTTCGTCTTGTAATTCTCTATCTATGTTCCAAGTTTCGTAAAGATCAGCTGAACCAATTATTTTTTATATGCGTTTAAGTGTGAATTTTAAGTAAAACTTATGAATTCTGTCAAAATTCCAAGTTTAAATAGTTATAAAACAAAAACTTGACAAACGATTTTTAAGATTTTCCGAGTACTGTTAGAAATACATATGAATATGATTATATTAAATTTTCAGCTCCTAATATCCATATATTAAAATTTTATGAATTAAAACCTAACAAAAAACGAGAAATTTCCGAAATTTTCAAAATGCCGTATTTTTTGAAAATTTTATGGGGGGTGCGCATAACTATTTTTAGTAGTTGGTGAAAGTTTCAACTTTCTAGCTTCATTATTTTGGAAGTTATGTAAAATAAAAAAAATCGAATTTACGAAAATTCGAGTTATACCGTTTTTTTATCAATTTATGGGTAGTCTAGACATACGCTTAAAAAAAGTATAGAGAATTTGGAAAAATGACTTCCCAAAAGTACTATTTTGACAACATTTCCGATCTATAGAGTTATTGATCGAAATTTTTGGACCAGTATCTCTATCCGAAATCATGCTTCCATACACACGAAAAAGAAAAAAAGAAAAAAAAACACACAGATTTGTAAAACCAATACCTTCTTTGCTCCACTCAAAATCTAAAAAATAAAATACTGCTTTTTAGTTATTCTATTACTTTCATATACTATATAAACAAGCTTTATAATTAAAATATACAAATGTATACCTTTTCTAACCAATGTTAAACAGTCACCATAAAAAAACATAACAATAAATTATTATATTGAACCGTTTAAATAAAATGGTCACTACATTTTTTTTCCATAAAAACATAAAATGTATTTCAGAAAAGTTTTGTTGTATGAATAAAGCTAGAATATTTTGAAGTTAATCATTTTATTAATTCATATACATATATATATATATAATCTTTAGCATTGAAATATGATGAATAACCTCTAAACTTTGTACAGTTTTAGAATAATATTAGGCATGTGTATAATATAGGTTATATAAATTAATGTCATACTTAGTGATTTTGATTTTAAATCAGTATTCAGAGTATTATAAGACATTTTGTGCATATGTATGTGGGTTTGTGCTTGTTATATTATATGTTGATTATAAAATATAGTTGAGAATAATATAGTAAATCAAATTGATTTCATAACATTTGTAATTTCTGGTTTTAAGATATGTACATTATATACAATTATACTCCTACACACATTAAGTAGGTACCCACAACTTTTCATTATTTAAGATAGGTAATTCAGTGTTAGAATACTAACATATAAATCAGCGCTATCAAATATCATACACATAATATTTTGTTATTAACCAAAAATTTCAATATGCCGTTGAGCACTTACATTATAGATTTGTGTTTCCGATCGCCCTCGAAAATTTTCAATAAAACTAAAAATCAAAACATTTTTGCATTTGATGTTCTTTTCATGTTTATCAATATATTTTTCTTTTTAAAAACGTCGTAAAAAAAAATCATAAAACAAAAAAAATCATACGACTGCAGTCTGTGTGTTGAACTACACACACGATTGTATAGTGAGGACATGTTTACGCCTCAATTTCAATTGAATATTCTAAGGGTCCGGCAATAGCATCAATATTTTGTACTTGAGCGCATCTTGGGGATTACCAGAGGGTAAAAACAGGAAAAGAAGAAAAACGGTTCGAGAGAGTAAAAAGGGTGGATATCGTATTCACATGCGAAGGCGTCAGGAAAAAAAAATGTATATATCAGTTTTGAAGCGCTATAAAATATTTCATACACGTTGTTATATATCAGCCCAGGGGAAACAGAGGTATACGAAGCCCTCGAGTATAGCAGAAAACCGAAATCAAAAAAACTTGGACAGTCCGAATGGGGATTTTTATTATTATATATATTTTCCATCCGTATTCAAAACGCCTCGACCAATGATAATTCATTCGAACGTGTTAACAAGACAGCTATACGTGCACGCAGCACATCCTATACTTCAGTTCTTTCTATGAGGGGAATAAACAATGTTTAGAATGTATAAAATAAAAACTTTACAACAGTAAAATAAAAAACTTTACTGTAACTCGTAACTTATGAGACCATCGTTTCAGAGATTGGCGACATTTAGTTTGTCTCACATACAATATCACTATATTATGTTATACTATGAACACATTTTTTATTAGCTATTTAAACTAACACTCCTGCAATAATTTTGAAAACTATTAACTATAAAAAGGTACGTAATTATTTTCATAACATTTTGTATTGACTGAAATATTACAAGACTGTGTATAATTCGTAATATTTCCAATTCATTTATATAATCACAAACTCATTAAATCAAAATGTATTTTAACTCCTCTTATTTTATTCAAAATTTTACTTAACGCATTCTAATTATTTTTCACACCAAAATAAGTTATATATCAATGTGACAAATTGCAGATATTTTCAATAATTTATCTCAAACAGCCAAAAGGTATAGATCCAATTTCCTAAAAAAAATGCAACTTTTATTTGGTAAAAAAAAATTTCTACATGATTAAGAATTGAATGTTTTATTGGATTTTGATTGAAAAAATTATGTAATTCTACAGGTAAGCCATAAAAAAATCTACTTTATACTACCTACAAATTTAATTAAATGATTTCCATTCATAACTTTATAGTTTATAATAACATAAATAATGTGCTAATATCAATAATAACTGTCAATACATAAGTAGTCCAATCAATTATTTTAAATAATTTTCATTTATTTAACTATAAATTATTTAATTAATTGTAAACAATGCTAAACTATATTTGTTTTTTGAATATTTTATTTTGCATGTTACACATATTTTTAGCATGATATATTTCAATAATAATAAGTGTATTATTAATAATGCATGCATATTTCGTTCCTTTTTAGTGTATATAATTCTAGTCTCTAATTATCATAACAAAAATCCATCCAACTAACTATACTATATAATATTAACTATTATAGTATAATTATGTATAAAGAAGATCCAAAAACACAAGGTATATTATTTTATACAGATAAAAAAAAGTATTCTCATGAATTCAAATTTTTGGTAGATTCTATATTACTAATTATTACTATGTAGAGTTATTTCATGGAAAGACTCAGTTTCAGTTTACCCTGACACCACTGGATAATGTATAAGTTTTATTTATATCTTTTCAAGGTCGAGAATTTGATGTTGATTAGTTTTTTCGATTTGAACTGATCATTATTTCGCCCTGATAAACATTTTATTCAAGATCTTATTCCATCAAGTTCAAATATGAACACACATTTATTAATAGTCCTTGGTATGCAGATAGCTAATAGGCTAGTAGCACATTTAGAATTTTTGCAGCTTTAGACGTATTTCCGTCTACGTAAGCTGTGAAAATTTTATATCCGTATGTTCATGTGGTAAATAATACACGAGACTTAACTCATAATACCTATAACTGGAATAAGTTTTAATACTTATATTTTTATACGTTAGATACATCTTTATATTTACATATTTATATTTACGTTTCATTCGTAGTGTATTATGCGTGTAACGTATAAAACATTTTATACGCGTATATTACTAACCCTGGAAAATTTGTTCAACCGATCTTTGTGAAACTTGGTACCTACTACCTTGGTGAAGAAATCATTGCGAATATTTTGATGCAATAAAATTTCTTACGGATGAATAATTCAACGTTTTACAAGGGTAAGATTGAAAAAAAATTGAAGAAATTACAGATAAATATTATGAGGCACTTCTAGTGTATGGACTCTTAAGATGGTTGTTAATGTTTTATTGTCATCATATGTATTTTTCGACGCTGAATACTATGGTGTAAATTAAAATCCACGTGAATTAATAGTTTTCTAATTATTCTATTTTGAAAATTCAATATTTTTGATTATTATATTAAATACCTACTATTTTAACAGGTTTCAACGTTATTCATGTGGCGTACTGGTTAAAGGCGTCAAATTTGAATACGACGATACCGAGTTCAAATCTTACCAGTTAAACTAAATATTCTGCACTTTTACCAACCGTGGCTGTTCAGAGGTGACACGATAAATATTAGTATTGATTATATTATAGCCAATTAATATTAATTTTCAATAATTAGAGCCTCTTTAATTTATTTTATTAAAATTTTATATTTTATTCTAATTTAAAGCTATTCATTTAGTGTAAGGGAATATATGAAAAATAAATTTTCGTTTTTCGTTAATGATGTAGGTATGTAACAAAATTATTTTTAGTTCAATATTTAAACATTTAAGTTCAATGCGTGTATATCAGTATAATATATAAGATCTGAGTACAATCACACAAAAATTAATTAATTTAGTAATTCTATTCCAATGTCTACCACTTAGTGATTCTAGTACTTATTATTAAATAATTTTACACAAATTTGATCATTTATACAAATAACGAATTGCACGTATCAATAAATATTAAAAATATTGAAAAATTATGATTATTGTATATTAAATGAAGTTCTACTCAGAATCATTTTATTGAAGAAATGATTTATTGTTTCTTTAAAATTCAACATACCAAGAGCATCCCACCCGAGGTGCGAAGTTTACCCTTTTTTTTTTCATATATTTATATATTTATGCATGTTTATAATATTATTTGTCACCTTTTCAAACATATTTTGTTTAATATTTATTTTATATTTATGATGTAATTAAATTTTATTGTACGTATATGAAACAAATAAATATTTTTACAACCAGTAGACCTTTTAGAATCGTTTAATTAAAAAATTTAAATAAATACCCAACAACTAAAAACGTATTACCACAACTGTTTTATTTATAGTACATAATTATGAAATCTAATTTAATAAGTTTGATATTAAAATCCACAATTTCTGAAACTATAGCTTAAGAGTAGACTGATACCCTTATAATGCAGTGTAAAAATATTAACAATAATTTTAATTCATTATATAGCGAATAAAACATGTTAAATAGAGAAAATTAAATTTTTACGTCAACATATAAGAATATCACATCCAGTTGTTGAAAGTTATCGGTCATTGAAGAATCGAGTTATCGTTTCTTAAAAAATTAACACATCCACCAAGAGTATCCTGATTAAGGAGTGAAGAATACTCTGGCTTCTTTTTTTCTTTCGAAAATATGCTCAGATCAATACGTTTAGCATACGTTCCCAACCGAGAATTCCAATAGCGTCGGGACCTACCAACTTTATGGAGGAAATTTTTCTCAAATCTTAAAACTTTTTCCAGTAACAATTAAATACTATCGAAAATATTTAAGAGTAAAACGATAAAATATGCTGTTAACTATTTTTTTTTTAATACGAAATCGATTGTAATTACTTAGTCGAAACTTCAAAACTAATAGTAGTACTAGAAAATTGAAATTTTCACTTTTTATTAACAATAGCGTAATAAGGACTGAAATATTTCCAAAAAATTGACTAATGACTACTATAGGAATATTTTGAAAATATCTCATTTTAGATTTAAAGTGGAGAAAAGAAATCTAGTGGTTTTACAATGATGTTTATTTGCTTTTATTTTTTTATTGATATAAAACTGACAATAAATTATTATGATCGTTTTGTATGACTAACTTATTGTTCTACTTAGAATTATTGTTTAATAGAAGAAATACTATTTCGTCTTATTTTTAAAAATTCAGCATGCCCATCAAGATTATCGTGCCATGTTATGATGTGCCAGTAACCTACGTCCTGCTTTTTAATTTTTACAACAAAAATTATTAACATTGGTTCATTCAATAATATAATTTATACATTTATTTATTATAAGTACGCTATCTAGAAGCAAAAACATAAACAATTTACGATTTTCATGAATGATAACAATTATCGTTTCTATGATAACAAAAATGTATGCATGTTACTGATAAAATGATAACAATTATAGTAAACAAGACAGCATTTTAAATTTGTTTTATAAATAAACTGTGAAAAGTTGGATGTAAATGAAAAAAAAACATTGTAAGCGTGTTCAAAATATAATAGACAATAGTAGTAGTGTAAAATAAACATAAATACATATTTTTTTTTAACTCAGATACAAAAACAATTTTTAAAAAAATGAGTTCTGACGAAGATAATTCTCAAGATAAACCTAACTTGGCTACAGAAGAATAGTAAGTTAATTTGTTTAATAAATTGTCTTATTTACCCTCCAAAAGTTTACTGAATTCGTTTTCTAATGTATGTATTTCTTCCTGTAATTTCGTTCTAACATTTTGTCTCTTCAACGAATCTATAAGTTCCAATTGTTTTCTAAATCCTGTGATTAGTACATCTCTTTCCCTTATACATTTAGCCAATACATCATCATTCCGTGCTATTGTTTTTGTATACTTTTCTTCAGCTTCTTTATGTGCTGATTCCAACTTTTTCACAGCTTCTTTAAGTTGTTTATTTTCGTCCGAAGTCTTTACAAAAATAGATTTTTGTTTCTCGTGAACGATTTGTTCGTGTTTAAATTTTTTTTCAATTAATCCAATATCTTTCATTAGCCTGTTCACTTCAGAATCTCTAGTTTTCAGTATTCCGGCTATTGTTTCTACTTCTCTTTCAAGTTTTTTCATTTTATCTTTCAATACTGTTACTTGATAAACATATTTGTCTTTTTCTTCTGTCAGTTTTTTATTTTCTTCTTGTAAATTATCATTTAAGTCTTCTTGTTTCACTAGTTCATTGTTTAACCGATCAATTTCTTTTTGTAAAACATAATTTTTCACAGTAATTTCCTTACTTGTAACCGTTTTGTACTCTTCAATGGTATTTCCATTATCAATAATTTTCATAAATGTATTAAATTCTGAGGTCTTGGTAGGTTTTGGCTTATGATTAACTTCTAATGTATTGTGTTTATCATAATTATCAATCTTACTTTTCATTTCATTGATTTCATCCATAAATTTTTTTGTAAGTTTGTTGTTTTCCTCGTATTTAATTTGTAATACTTGTTCATTTTTTAATATTTCCCCTTGTTCCTTTGTTGAATGGGCCATAATTTCTGTACTTTAAATGTATTATACTGCCAAAAAAAAAATACTATTACTTCTTTTACCTTGAGTACAATTAAGTATAAGAAAATGGATACCTACATTATGATATTACAAAATGCCAATATTATAACTCCAGGAATATATTGTTTTGTTTACATTATTCGGTGTTATAATGTTTATGGTAACTATGATATTATCAACTATCTATCTGCAGTGTTACCAAGAGCATTTTGTTAAACGTAAATTAATTTGTAATAATTTATAAACACTTTTTTGTTAAATAAATATAACTATTTATACAAAAGCAAAATAACAATTAATATCTACCTACCAGCTACTTAAAGAAAATATTAATGAAACACAATTTATTCATTAAAAATTACATGATTAATAGTTAGCAACGGTTAGCAATTAGCATGGAAATATATTTATATATAATTCCTTGGAATTATCTAGTTTTCACTTAGAATTTAATTTCAGTTCGAAAATGTCAAATCGTAAAAAATTTTTTTTATAAACCTCGATAAGTAATTACAACACATGATTATGTTTGTGATAAATATTAAACGCGATTTGAGCCATTTGTGAGCAAAAACTTATAATCCATTGGCTTGTTCAAAATTAAAACTGGGCAAAACACGTTATACCAATACGTCTATATTGTAGATTTCAAATTTAGAATATTTTAATTCCATTTATTAGTTTTATTCCCACCTGGAAGAAGTTCTGAATTAGTTATTTGTTTTATGTTTAAAAGTGTATTTTTATAAAAAACGGAAATTTCGATACCTATGAAACCTTCAAATATTTTGTCAATAAACCTCAATTGCTAATTTTATTAATAATGACAAGTGACAACAAAATACATATTTTATTTTATTATTATTATCATATTTTACAATTATTATTCTACTGCCAACTGTCGCTTACAACTTACAAGTATGGTTACGCAACGAGCGTAGAAAAAGCGACTAGAAATGTATCTACACATCGAATCATTTTTCAATATTAAAAATATCTTATCAAAAATAATAATGTTATTATAAAATTATACAAGTACATTTATCAACAAATGTACTTGTACCCATATTTTAGTACTGTCAGTGGATGGCAATCATAGATAATATAAACATGGAAGGGACATATTATCCAATTGAGGCCACTATATTTTGAGATCTTGAACTGATAATAAATTGAAGCCGTTTGTTTACGTTTGGATATTATTTTATTTAAATCAACGAAATACCGCTTTTATTAAACTATTACTAACTTTTATTAATTTATTTATATTTCAATTAATATAAAAATAAAATGATTTAAACAATAAAAATTTTATTTTATTAAACTGTTTTGTTTCTTGGTGTTACACTCAGGACTTTTATCACCTATCACATTGTAAAGAAAGGGCCTCAATTTCGTAACACTTGATGATCGCTGATAAGACATTTATGTCCTATCCATATTTTTATTATCTATGATGGCAGTTGACCGAAAATGATAAAAGGTTTGAAGAGTGATAAAGATTTTAATTCGACGAAGTACCGCCAACTATATTACCGTATCGGTATCGAATACTTTTTTCAGTTTTAGTGTCGGGTCAACGACTGACGCCAAATAGTTGATAATAATATTATTAGTCGTGATTGTTAAATTTTTTGTAACACATTATTATAAAAACTTGAAATGAAGGAAAGAAAAAATAAATGAGTTTTATAAAGATATCATAACAGAATTTACCAGAGAAAGAAAGAAGTGCCTGTCGAATGCGTGACCAAAAAAATATTTACTCGAGCAATTACTAAAAGTATTGTTTTATAAAAACTTTTACAGGGTTTTTACATGTGTTTAATTTATATTTGTATGCCGTGGTCTACGTATTTATAGCTATTTTACAACTTTCTATCTTATTTCAAACAATTTTTTTTTGTGGTGCTCGCTTGTCTTTGAAATAACTTTGTTTTGTTATTTACCCACTATATAGATTGTATGTAGAAGTCTATGAATTTATCACTTACAGAGTATATCCAAATTCAACCTTACACTTTTATTAGTAGTTCCTCCATCTGAATAATACACCAACTCTACAGTTATTTTAGTGACTTTTGAGGAGTACTATAAATACTGAATTACATCATATAGACAATACATAAATTAATTTGTTGTTTTGTACTACCCGTGCATATTGTGTTATATTTTTAAACAACTGTATATTGTGAAAGTATGTATTTATACATTTATTAAATACAATGTACATATTCATAAATATTTCAGTTGGAATGATACTTACTCTATAGAACTGGACAATTTCAAAAACTTTGGTGACCAAGGTGCTGAATGGTTTGGTCACTCAATCGGACAGAAAATGATTAAGTAAGATTACGAATACAATTTTTTGCGTGTGCGGAGGTTTAAAACAAAATTATAACCATTTATTGGTTCATTGATAAATGGTGTAATACTTTCATTAATATTCGATGTAGACAAAAAATTATGCCCCGTTGTAATTTTAAACAATTTATGTCTTATAAACATTGAAAATTTTGCATTATTAAATAATATTTTCAGAAAAACTACTGAATTGTTATTTTATTAAAGTTCTTAAAATAATTACTCAGAAACGTAAAATTATTCATCTATTTTTGTCTTAGTGATATATTTGTAAATTCAATGTTGCATATTTTCCAAAGAATTAACTAATTGTACTCGTATTTATTCGATTTTAAAAGTTTATGACTACTCTTATGTTAATAATTATCGCCCTTCATTATGATGTTCGTGGCATTCTCTTATCATAGTTTAAGGTTTAAGTATTCTTCTAAAATTATTTGAATAACTCCTAAAACTAAAAATGGCCAATATTCAATGAAATATTAATGATTAAATTAAAACAATACTATGATTTTCAAAATTCAAAGTCTTCGTTACCTAATTTAATTATTTTTTTTTTGATTAAATCGTTTCCGTTCATAATGACTAATTAGATTCAAGTCAAATTAATCTATGAAAGCTGTTATATTTTTCAGTTATATTTAACAAATGGGGCGGGAAGCACATTAAAATAAAATAACTTGATAATAATACTATACCAATAAGTGTATAAACAAAATAATGAATTAAATAAACAGAAATAATTATTACCTAAGTTGATTCATTAAGCATATTCCACCCTCTTTTTTTGACTGTAAAAATGCAACAATCTGGATTTTTTGGAGGATGGAGAGTGTTTAAGTTACTATAAAAACTATGTGCTCCATAACATTTTTTTTATGTTGAGGATGTTTTTTAGTAACACATACTTTTTATTTTAATTATTTCCCCTGAATTAAACTACGGAATTTTATTCTGGACATTTTTCTGTGAATTTTGATGTATTGAAATAAAAATTCGAAAGAGTAGTTTTTGAATTATTCAAATTTAATTATTTAGGATAATAGTCTCTTGGACACATAATATAGTAACCAAATTATTACGTAGGTAATTATTAAAAATCTATGATTATAGCTAACACCTAATTAATTCACATTATTGTAAAATGTAATCATGTAAATTCCTATGAACATTTTGACTAAATATTTCTGATTAAAGTTTAGTTTGGTAGGTTCATAATAATTTCGTTATGCGTAGGTAACTAAATGGGCCCTAGAGATTATTATCCTTAATACTTTAGTTTTTTTTATGTGTACATGTTTTCATATAGAAATACTTGTCTAAAAGCAACTTTTAGGAATCAAATTTGCCTCTAGATGGTACTTTAGAGAGGTAATTTTTCAAAGTTTTCAATTGCTTTTTTTAAATTTTGGAAAAACTACCCAAAATTTAACAAAGAAGACTCGAAAGTTTTCTTTCTTTATTCCAAATTTTATGAAAGTTTAAACATAGATAGACGATAATATGAAATGTATTTAGACGCGAAAAAATTTTGAAGTTCTGAAAAAAAATTTAGTAATTTTCTTATCTAATTTTAAATTCTGAACGATAGCGAGGAATCTATTAGTTTTACAAATCTGTTTTTTTTTTCGTTTATATGGAAACACTTTTTCTAGTAAAGATACTGGTTCAAAATTTTCGATCAGTATCTCTGTAGATCAGAAATGTTGTCTAGTTGGTACTTTTAAGAGGTCATTTTTCAAAATTCTCAATACTTTTTCTAAGCGCATGCGTAAACTACCCAAAAATTGACAAAAAATGGTAAAAAATAGCATAACCCGAAATTTCATAAATTCGATTTTATTTTTTTAACATAACTTCAAAAATAATGGAGTTAGACAGTTTAAACTCTCACCAACTACTAAAAATAGTCACGCGTACACTTCATAAAATTTTCAAAAACTTTTGACCAATTTTGAAGCAAGTACAGCATTTTGAAAATATTGTAAATTTCTCATTTTTTATAAGTTTTTATTTCATAAAATTTTAATGTATGAATATTAAGAGCTGAAAATGTAATACAAACATACTCATATGTATAACCAACGGTACTAAAAAAATCTTAAAAATCGTAAGTCAACTTTTTTTTTCATAACCATTAAATTTAGCATTTTGACAAAATTCATTACTTTTACATAAAATTACACACTTAAACGCATATAAAATATAATTTATTATATTATATAAATAATTAATTATATTATATTATATAAAGATTGGTTCCACCGATCTTTATGAAACTTGATACGTAGATGAAGAATTACATTGCGAATATTTTAGTGCAAGAAAATTTTTTACAGACGAATAATTAAAAATTTTATAAGATTTTTATTAAAAAAAGAAATTGAAAAAAGTACGAAAATTACTTTAAATATTAAATACTATAAATATAATTAAACATGGATTACTTTGTTACTAATTAATAATAGTGGAATAGAGAATACCAAAATGCCAATTACACTAACTACTGAGATGTTGAAGATTTATTAATTTATAAAAATAAATTTTTATTGCATTTTTTATTAAGACTTTTATTACCTCCTACACATACGCACGCAAACAAATATGGAATACTCATCATTATTAAATAACATTTTGTTAAATATATCCTTATCGCAAATTATTATTATTATTATTATGTAGTACTTGAAGCTTTCGCTTAGAATCGTTTTATTGAAGAAATGATGTATATTTTCTTTAAAATTAAATACACCCACCAAGAGCTTCACACTCGAGGTGCGAAGAATACCCATCGTGCGAAGTATGTCCGGCTTTTTTTTCTCTTATTCAGTCTATTTCAATAGCCTTTGTAGTCCCGTTGCAGATGGAATGTTATGACTCTTCTATAGCATAAATTAATGAAATAGATACTAACAAAATAAACATTAAATTCTTTTTTCGAATACATAGGTGTCTGTAATCTAAATATAATAATAGAATAATCATTACGATTCATTATAGTTTCTAATGCTCTTGATAAGTGGTATGAACTTATAATAATACAGTATTTATACACTATTTACGAGCATTTACCTACAACATGTAGAATATCGAATATCATCGAAAAGATAGTCACTTGTAATTTTATCGATACCGCATTGCAGTTGAAAATTGTTTATAGCCAAAAACATTTTTGTTTATACATTATACATAATATCAAATATATTTGATACATTATATTAAAAAGAAAGGTTTTACATTAGAACCACATTTATTCCGAAAAAAATTTCATTAAATGTATTTTAAATGAAAGCATTCCATCAGAAACATATTTAGGCCGAAATTGTTTGAACAAAAAATATTATGTATAAGTATAGAAAAAAAAAATATTTCATCCGATCAGTATTTTAACCGAAAAATAATTTGTCCGAACCTATTTATTTTGATATTTCGTCCAATGATAAAGATGAACCGATTGTGATACAGTACCTTGGTAAATAAACGCGTTTCAAATAAAAATACTTTTAATGTCTTAACATAATACTTTATATTTTAGATTCTGAACGAAGTGAAGAAGCTTATGATTTTACAATGATGTTTATTTTTTTTATTTTTATTTTTTTCTCTTTCTGTGAACACTTTTTCGTATAGAAATACTTGTGCGAAAGTTTCGATCAGTATCTCTATAGAACCGGAATCACACCCAGATGGTACTTTTGAGAGGTCATTTTTCCAATTTCTCAATACTTTTTCCAAGCGCGGTGAAAAACTGTCGAAAAATTAACGAAAAACGGCAAAATATGCAGTTACCGGCATTTTCGTAAAATTGAAAATTTCTTTTTACCATAACTTCTACAATAATGGAGCTAGAAACTTGAAACTTTCACCAACTACTAAAAATGGTCAAAACAACATTTTCTAACAATATCAAAATGATATGATCAATTTTGAGTTAAGTACGGCATTTTTAGTTTTCATGTATCAAAATGAAGAGATTACGAAAAACAGTTTTGAACCAAAAAGTTCAGGCGGTCAATTAAAGTTTTTCTGGCATAAATTATTTTTATAGTCACCGCTGGACTTTTTTTCCGATAAAATACATTTCGTAGAGATTATTTTTGAATAATAAATGTATTGTCGAATTGTTTTAGGATGAAATTATTTTCGTATGTTTTATTTTCTTATTGAAAAATTTCGGATAAAATACATTTCTCTTTAAATATTTTTCGGTTATAATATTTTTTTGTGAATTTATTTTTGGGAAAATTAATTTCAGCAGAAATATTTTCAGATATTTTACAACCCTTGTACAATTAGTGTACTTTATACAAGTGTACGATTTTATTGAGCACCTATTTTCATTACATGATCACTGAATAAAACCGAACATACTTCGCTCTGGCCACTATAGGTATTCTTCGCTTCTTGTGTGAGATTTAGTGGGTGTGTTAAGTTTTAAAGAAACATTAAATCATTTTTTAAATAAAATGATTTTGAGCGGAGCTTCAGTTTATATGAGAGAATTTTACATAAAAATTGTAAAATTATTACTGTCACAAAAAAAATATTTTGTTCTAAATCAGTTTTATACCCCACTGTTAACTAAGAACAGAGAAAAAATATTGCGTGTATTAAAAATTTTCTTTGAGTGTGGATTAAAAAAATTTTTGCCGAATTTTAGGTAGTTTTTCCAAATTTTGGAAAACTATTGAGAGTTTCGAAAAATTATATCTTAAAACTACCTTCTTGAATCAAATTCTGATTCAAAAATTTACTAGCCGAAACTTTTGGACAAGTATTTCTATATGAAAACAAGTACACATAAAAAATTATAATAATAAATATCATTATAAATACACTATAACATCTTCGATCTTCGCTCTTCTCAGAATCTAAAATTAGTTGAAGAGACTTGTGTCCATCCCCCCTCCCATAAATTCTTTCTTTACTGATTTTAATATTCGTATTAATAAATTAGAAATAAATGGTGTTGTTGAATCAATTTTTTTGGGATTCAGATCTTAATCGAATATTCCCGTTAAATCAGTTTGATAGACATTTTCTCCCCAATCAACATTTTACTTAATTTAAAAAAAGATAAGGTATTAATACGCTATTTGTTCAATATTTATAATTATTGTATCCATTTATAGTACTTACACTAAACTCAAAATAAATGTAAGACCAACCCAACTATTAGATTCCGAGTGGAGCGAAAAAGCTACTGTTTTTACAATGATATTTCTTTTTCTTTTTTTTCTGTTAATACTTTTTCGTATGGAAATACCTACCTATCCAAAAATTTCGATTAGCAACTTATGAAATCACAATTCGCTTTTAGATGGTACTTTTGAAAGGTCATTTTTTAAAATTCTCAATTGTTTTCTCAAAATTTGGTAAAAACTACCCAAAATTTGAGAAAAATTCCTTAAAAACTATGTTTTCTTTAATCCAAACTTAAAGAAAGTTTAAATGTAGATAAAAAATAATATGAGAAATGTTTTGTGCAAAAAAGTTTTAAATGTGTGAAAAAAAATTTTTTTTCAAATACTTTTCTTGTCAATTTGTTTTCCTGCTCTCAGTTAATTAAGGGATATAAAACTGGCAAAGTAAAAAGTATTTATTTATTTTTTTGAAATTTTAATAAACTTAATAATTTTTAAATAAAATTGTCTAATATAAACTGAAATTCTACTCCGAATCGTTTTATTAAAGAAATGATTTGTCGTTTCTTTCAAATTTAACACGCCCACCAAATCCCATCCGATGAGCGAAAAATACCCATAGTGTGAAGTATGTCCTGCTTTTTAGTTTTGCTGTATGCGCACATTATAATTAGGTACTCATCACGTGTGTCAGTTTTATTTAATACTGATATTAAGTCTTTACCTATTATTTTATTTTATAATGTTTTTAATTTTATAAAACAGCAAATCCTACAACATAACTTATTTGATTTTATTACTGTTTTATCATTTTTATCATTATTATTGTTTTGCCTATTTATTATCATATATTATTTAATGCTATATTTTCGTTATTCTTCACAATAAACATTTTTTTATATAATTTTTCAATAGAAGGAAACCCTATCAACGGGGTAGGATTTTTTAGATTCTTTCATATCACAAACTTGTCCGATTGAACTTCACAAGTTGATGACAACATTTTTTTCTAAAATTAATTTATCGTCTAGTATCTCTAAGGTCATTTATCGCCTGCTATTTATTTTATTTAC
The DNA here is from genome assembly GCA_025469315.1 of Stegophylla sp. TES_Ste_2020. Lineage (NCBI taxonomy): Eukaryota > Metazoa > Arthropoda > Insecta > Hemiptera > Aphididae > Stegophylla > Stegophylla sp. TES_Ste_2020. Next base: position 20,524 of record JAIPRM010001700.1, read on the forward strand.
TAAAAAACACAAGACGCTCGTTTCGATTCCATAAATTTTATTTATTAAATTACATAAATATAATATAATTTATTATTGAATAATGATGACCATTTTAAAATGTCAATGTCTTCATTTAAAGACTATTCCAATTCACACAATGATTTAAACTAATTGCACCTTTTGTGTATATATTGTAAGTAACATGCTTACTTTAAAATATTGGTATTTTATGTTTACAGGAAAAAAAAAAAAAAAAACACTGATTTCCGATCATGTTTGAATAATATATGATCTACCATAAAATTTAGAAAATTAAATAATTGGATGTCAATTTTAATGTGGTTTAACATTTAACGAATATATTTACGTAACTTGTATCTATAAAGAAGCAATGAACGTAACTTTTGGTATTCTTTTATTTATTTTTCGTTGAATGCTTTGTTTCTATCCCCTTTGACCAGACTGACATTAAATGTATATCATAATATTTTATTTATGTACCCAAATATAGATACTAAAATAACATAAATTTGAAATAAAATTTCGTGTTCTAAAACAAATTCAATGTGATAGTTCATCGTGTATTGAATTATAAAATTATTAAAAACTTCTTTATACATTTTATTAAGTAAACATTTGGTTAATTGTGAATTTATTTAAAATATAATTCAAAAAATAAATATTTTCTAATTCTATAATTTAGTCGAAGTTTTTAAAAATAACATGTCTGCCGTTTGAAAAATACTGAAACCAATAATAAGCGATAAATCTTATTACTATTTTTTAAATTCTAATATTAAAACTACTTGAATATTTAAAAAAATAAAAATTTTGCTTTTTAAAATCAAGTGTATTAATTTTTCGGAAAATTCTGATAATACTTGAGTAAAATACTATTTGTATGTTGTGTAGTGACTAGAAAATACATAAAATCCATGGATAACTTTTTCTACCATACCGTTTTATCGTAACATGACTTTCACATAAAAACTTAATTGTTAAAATAATATATATTTGCTACACAGTTGGCTTTAAGTCTAAAAATAATGTTATTTTACAGGTGTATTCAATCTCACTGTAATATTAGTCAAGAAGATCCTATATTAGATGTTGGTTGTGGAAATGCCTTACTCTTAGCTCAATTAGTAATTATATTCATATTGTATCTTGTCTGTTTTATACTTATATATTAAGTAACAATGTTAACATTTTTAATTTAATCAGGCTAAATTAGGATATTCTAATCTTTACGGCATAGATTATTCAGCACCAGCAGTAAAGTTAGCGAATTCGATAGTTAAAGAAGAAAAAATAGAAAATATAACTCTCAAAAAATTTGATTTTCTTACTGATGATGTGAAAACATTACCGACATTTTTATTAGTCTTGGATAAAGGTACTTTCGATGTTATAAGTATGAATGATGAAAGTAAAGAAAAACGAAACCGATATAAAAAGAACATTATTGATTTGTTACAACCGAAAGGAATGTTTCTAATTGTTAGTTGTAATTGGACGCAACTGGAATTGAATGATCAGTTTGGCGATGGTAAGATTTTGAATATCCTATATTAGCTGATATTTTTAATTTTTTCATTTCATTTAGATTTTCAAATTGTACATACTATTCCAACTCCATCGTACCAGTTTGGCGGAGCTGTTGGTAACACAATATCTGCAACTCTTTACAGAAAAATGTAAAAAGAAAAATAGTGTATGGAATTATAAATATAATATTTAATTTTCTAAAATGGTATTTTAACCACTAAATAAATTCTAAGGTATCCAATTATGATTATTTTGCAAAATAATTGCGACTAAAATTGCAAGGTTTATTGATATTATTGCGTGTATACCGCCTGTAACAAAATAAAATATGTTCAGTGCCTTGAATTTATCCCGATTATTTACACTTTTAACTCACCGCTGCAAGATCCATCGTCTTCTGCAAACTCTTCTCTACACTGACATACTTTGACTTTTGCATTTGTATCACTCTCGTTCATTCCGCAATAAGCCAACTGAATACATTCGATATCTTTCTGACAAACTTTTCCCAATTCTAAAATACCGTACACTAATGAAATTAAAATAATACTATAAAACGTATGCTGTGAAAAGTTACCCTGAGGTTGCATTACGCAATCGTCGTCGACCGGATGGCTTTGATCGGGACACAAACATCGGAATTGGTTGTCTACCGGATCTCTACCGCACGACGTTTTCGCTATGGTGCAATGGTTGTCAGACCGACACTCGGGCCTCGGTTTAACGGGTTCTAAAAATAAAAAATTTTGTTAACTCGAAAATTGTAATATTTATACTTTCAAGGCCTACGCGAATAACAAACACTACGACAATATTACCTTTGGGTCTCGAAGCCGCGTTACCAGGCACTACACCTCTTTTGACCCTAAATAAGTCTGTTGCGTTGGAATATGATATTGTAATCGCACACACCACAACTAAGATCCTGCTTATAGCACGCATTTTGGCGGAATGACCAAAAACTTGCGAGTTTCGCGACGGTAGGGTCGGTTTGGTCATTTCCTGTCGTGCAACGCCCACGCCCTTCAAGTTATTTATTACACGCGTATATAACGTGTACATATATATATAAACGTATATGCGTATACAGATAAGTATTGTACACTTGTTCTGTTTTGCTCGTGAATTGCCGCGATAACCTTGAATTCTTACTTTAATCGACTCAATCGGGTATTGAATATTAAGCGACAATTACAATGATATCAAATCTGCGTGCTACGGAGAGCAATATCGCTGGCACCAAAACTTGAGCAGAAATTGAAAATATTCAATGTGACACATGCAAATATTCTATTATTATATTATATTGTTGTAAACTGCATAACGAAAATCTTTGTTTAGATCTTTGATAGATGCTACCGCGGTGTCTTGATCTACAATTCGAAAACATTCGAATACCATACGCGTGCTAAAACGAACATAAAAGTTTAAGGCGGTCTTGATGACCCTGTTTCGACGTTGCATGGCTCGTTTGCACGCTATACACTCTTAAAGTTTCCACCTTATCGGATATAATGTCGTTCGTTTTACTGCCTTTAGATTGCAGCGCATTGATAAAGTTTGGACGTAACAGAACGAATAAAAAATCACAGTCGTTAGATGCTTGGGATTAACTATTTTTATGGTTTTCACATTATCTGGCTTGTAATCGCGAGCATTGTAATTAGGAGTAAATAGAAATTAAAATATGCATTTACCTATAGCATAACAAATATATTTAGTTGAATTTTAAAATGATTAATGGTCTAAAAACACGTTATTTCGACGATAATTGTCCAAAATTACATTATGTAAATTAAGGCTGCTGTGTTGTGACCTGTTCTTGTACTTTGAAATTAGAACCTGGTGTCATTTCAGCTTTTTTAATAGTTTTAGCATAATTTTTATCGGCCCAACGTTCATTTGTTGAAATTATAGGTTATATTCCTGCGAAATTTCAAACATAAAATTTAACTTCTTAATAAAAAATAATGTTTCGATTGAAAGAAAAAATTATTATTTTACGTAAAAATGACCAGTTTCACACAAATTCTAACTTTAAACGGTTATAAATAAAAAAAGTTGACTTACGATTTTCAATTTTTTTTTTTTTTCAGCTTAATTAGGCATATATTATAAACCTATGAACCAGGGCTTATTCTAAAGCGCATTTGGGCTTATTTTGCGTAATTAAAAAGTCAAGATGCGTAACTGAAAACCAATAATTGCGTAGTTGATTTGTTTATGATAAATTCATTTTGATTTTAATAATTAATAGGCAGAAATAATTATGTCTATTCAGTGTTATCCATCAATATATTATCTAAATATAGGGGAGGGTGGTCCAAAATATGTTTTGTAATTTTAGTCAATACCGAATTAAGTTTTATCATTTGACTAAATTTACGATAACATCAAGATTTATTAATTTTGAAATATGTACGTATACCTATATAAATGATACGGTAAGTAAAATATATACTATAATAACGTTATGTGTCATTTGATCCTTAATATTGTTGAAGATTATCAACCAAGAAAAATAAAATAAAATTATGCAAATGAAACATACGTGTATATTAGACCTTAGACCATTTTAAATCCATAATATTATAAAGAACACAAAATTCTGTTTGAAGAAAACAGATGAAACATATAAATTTCTATAGTTATTCAAATAGTGGTCAAAACTGTTTTAATTATCAACTTCAGTGCTTACTACTTTATTTTTTATAAAGGATGAAAATTTCTAATTCGTGGTTAATGTTGTTTTTGGAGAATAAACGACTAAAATTGAGTTCATGAAAATCTATTTATTTATTTATTTTTTTTTATTATTATTATTTTATCATTTTTACTCAAATTATGTGTAGTTTTTCCTAGTCATTAGAAAAATATTAAGAATTTCGAAAAATTATCTTTTTAATGCACTACACCTCCAAAATTCTCAGCCGGAAACATAAACTAAACGTACTTACTACTTATCCCGAGTCCATTCTCAATTAGATAAAACGTTTCCGAAAAAAAAAAGATGAAAATAGATTCCCATACATTACATATATAACTGGATAAATACATTTAGTTTTTTGAAAATTGGAACAAAATTATGTAGCTGTGTGTAAAGTTTTGGAGAGACGCCTCTCCTGATGTACAACTCTTGTAATTTACGATATTATAATACAAGTTTAGGTGTCATAATTAATCTTAAAATATTATGTATTGCAATTTTGGAAAAAATTCAGGGAGGGGACTGTTGAAATGAATTATCATGTTTTCGTTAAATTATTGTATCAATAAAAAATCGTACCTAACTTAATGTTTTATGTGTATTTAATTTTCTTAACTCAAGTTAAGTACATTAACCCGGTTCCGTGTAGCATTTCAATTCTGACGTCATAATCACTGCGCCACAATAACAGCGTTTGAAATCCGTTGAAATAGTAGGTAATAAAATAACCGAAAATATTGGATTTTCAAAATAGAATAAAATAATTAGTAAACTATTGATACACGTGAATATTAATCCACACTATCGTATTCAGTGTCAAAAAATACATAAGATGGCGAAAAAACATTACCTACCAACCTTTTGGGTGTTAATTAGAAATACATCATAATAATTTGTCCGTACTTTCTCCGATTTTTTTCAATCGAACCCTTTTAAAATTTTTAATTCTTTACCCGTAAGAAATTTTATTGCACCAAAATATTTGTAATGAAATTCTCTATCTAAATGCTAAGTTTCAAAGAAATCGGTCGAACCAATTTTCTTTTATATACATTTATTAAAGTGTGTAATTTTAGATAAAACTAACGAATGTCGTCAACATTTTAACGTCAAACGGTTATAAAGAAAAAAGTTGACTTACAATTTTTGAGATTTTTTCAGGTCGATTAAACATATATGTCAGTAAGATCATCTTAAATTTTCAAGTCTTAAATCAAGAATCAAAAATTTAATTACATAAAAACTAATAAAAAACGATGAATTTCTGAAAATTTCAAAATGCTGCACCTGCTCAAAATTGATCAAATCTTTTTGAAATTTTTAGAAAATTTCGTCATCATTTTTAGTAGTTAGTGAAAGGTTGAAGTTTCTAGCTGTATTGTTTTTAAAGTTTATGAAAAAACAATTTTCAATTTTACGAAAATTCTGGTAATTGCATATTTTGCCGTTTTTTGTCAATTTTTCGATAGATTTTCCATGGGTTTGAAAAAAGTATTAAGAAATTTGGAAAATGACCTCTTTAAAGTACCATCTGGGTATGATTCCGGGTCTATAGAGTTACTGATCGAAACTTTTTGACAAGTATTTCTATTCAAAAAAGTGTTTACAAGAAGAGAAAAAAATAATAAACATTGTTGTTAAATCATAAACTTCTTCGCTACCAATCAGAATCTAAAAAAACTTCGTTGTAAAAACATTAGCTTCTTCACTTTGTTCAGAATCTAGAATAAAAATCATTGTAAAAACACTAACTCCTTCACGCCTCTCAGAATCTAAATTCTAAAATACGAAAATTTTCAAAATTGTATGCTTTATTGATTACCAACATCTTCAATACAAATTGATCAATTTTTAGGGTGAGAAGATTTAAAATTTATCTGATAGCTGGTTGATGTTTTAGCTCTGAATTATTTTTTTAATCTTAGTTTTTTGCATGGTCTTAAAAATATATTCTTTTCTTTTCGATTAAGTCTACTGTAAAGTTTCTCAGATCTGAGTACGTGCTTTTATTCATTCGAAAATAAATTTCAAATATGTAATTGACACCTATTGAAGAAATATCTCTAGTAGCTAATAGCTATAGCCTATGATTAAGTAAAAACAACTGCCTATTGATTTATGAATATCCAAAATTATAGTTGTTCAAATTACTAAAGCCGTACATTAATAACCTATTATTATTTTTATAAACATGTTTAGCATTTTTTTTCATTAAATTATGATTATCGATTAGAATGTTTCCTTTTTAGTATTTCGTAATATAATTTACAGCATGTTATATTGTTATTTATTATAACTTGCTGTTTACAAACACGCCATTTGGGCGATAGCTTGGAGAACATTAGTCTCTTAATTGTTTCCATATTTTATTGGCATGACTTAAATATAAATATCCACAAATGCAAATTAATAGGTACCTTACCTAGGTAGATAATAATATGTCTGGACATAACAAAAAAGTAATTTTATTCACCGTAAAATAATGAAAATTTAATAAATTAAAAATTATTGATTGAGAATTGGGGTGTTTTCAATGCAATTCACGTATTAATGTGTTGCGATTAAAATGATGCTAATGACTTGCTTTAAATCATTTACGCAATATTTGATAAGGGGTGGGGGATTATAGTATTTTGCCATTTAATATAAATTCGATGTTTTTAGGGAGGCAAAATGATTATTTTGATTCCTTGGTAAAATTTCGGAGAAGCAGTTGTTTTCTTTCCACGATAAATACGCACCATTCAAATAGATTGTATTATAGATTAGTGGCTGTCATACTTGAAATGATCATTGTTCTGTGATAAAAACGAAAATAAAATAAAAGTTATCAGAATTTTGAAATGTATGAGTCCAATAAAATAAACTTATTTAATAATTTTATCAAATTATGATCGATACTATAGAATAGTCTATTTACTATAAAGTATTTATAATATTCACTACTAAGGATTATTATTTTGTATTTAATTAAATAATTAAAATTAATTTTTATAAATTATTGTGTGGGTAACAAGATATTACGAAAATTATGAGAAAATTTCTAAAATAATATGTTTTAATGACCTTGTAGTTATTATATAATCCCATGTATTACATTATGTACCTCTTGCCAACAACACCTTAACCTGTTACCTTTTGTTCTTAATTTTAGATTCTGAACGAAGTAGTGAACTGAACTAGTGTTTTTACAATGATGTTTATTTATTTATTTATTTATTTATTTCTGTGTACAACTTTTCGTATAGAAATACTTGTCCAAAAGTTTCGATCAGTAACTTTTTGAAACCGGATTTTCCTCTAGGTTGTACTTTAAAGAGGTCATTTTTTGAATTTCTCAATTCTTCAATTTTTTTTTTTTTTTGGAAAAAACTACTCAAAATTTGACAAAACGACTCGGAAACCATCATTTTTTGATCCGAACTATATAAAAATTTAAACATAGATAGAAAATCATATAAGAAAAATTTTGGCGCAAGAAAATTTTGAAAATGTGAAAAAAAAATTTTGGACATTTTTCTAACATTTTTTTTTCTCATTTATTTTTTATATAATTAATTTCCGTCGTTCAAAATCGTTTTATTGAAAAAATGATTTATCGTTTCTTTAAAATTCAATACACTGATTGATTAATCTGATTGATTTGTTGCAATCTGTATTTTTTCATATATATGTTAACTTGTATTTTATTATTTTGTTATTGAATAACTAGTCTTTAAGCGTGTTTCTAAATGTTATAGCGAAAACAACTAATTTGTTTTCACACCTTTAGCCTTCCAGCGAGTCGGCATTTAGTATTTCGTCATAGTTGTTTTCGTTAGGAGAGACCACATTTTGTGGTATATAACCAGATGGTAGTTAACATTGTATTCAGATAGAATTTAGACTTCAAATGTGCATTTTACTTGGTGACTAACGTCATCCTCATTCTATTCTCCGTAGAATTAATCTTTTATTAACAGTGTTTTGTTTGAATTCTCCAATAAAACATTTTTCTGACGTTGAACAAAATTACACTCGTTGTGTGTCAGTCATTCAAATTTTTTGTTTAAGTAACTTAAATGTTGCTACAACCTGAATAACCCAAAATTTAACGTAACTTCAAAAATAATGGAACTAGAAACTTGAAACTTTCACCAACTAGATTCAAATATATTTGACCATTTTGGTCCTTACAAAAAATTTTAAAAAGTTTGGAAATTTCTCGTTTTTTTTCTAAGTTTTTATTTCATAAAATTTAAAATATTTTATAGTAAATCATTTAACAAAATCTCACTCACATATCATATTTCTAGTTAATCACAAAAAATCTCAAACATCGTAAATCAAACGTTTTGTTTGTACCCATTTAAAGTTATCATTTTGATGAAATTCATTAGTTTTACATAATATTACAATCTTCAACGCATTTAAATACTGATACGGCCGATCTTTATAAACCTTGGTACATAAGTTGAGAATTTCATTTCGAATATTTTAGTGCAATAAATTTTTTTAAGGACAAATAATTAAAATTTTTACAGAGTTTTGATTAGAAAAAAATCAGAAAAAGTAGACAAAAATGATTAATAAATCAATTGTAATAATTTAGTCATAACTCCAGAACCAATACTTATAAGAATGTTAACCTATCACCCATTCCTAAAAACAGTCACGTGCAATGTGCATACTTCATAAAAATTTTAAAACCATTTAATCAATTTTGAGCTAATTATAAAATTTTGAAAATATTAGAAATTTCTCAGTTTTATATATTTTTATTTCTTAAAAATTTTATCTCATATTAATAGGGTATAAAATTGACTAATGATACTGAAAAATTATCATTATTTTATATATATGTAGCCGTTTAACGTTAGTTAGTATAAAACTAGTCATTTTTACTCAAAGTAATTTTTATTTTTCCAATAAAAACCTCATAAAACATTTTTTTTCTATCTGGTAAAAATTTTCTTTTACGAAAATATTCTTCGCGTTGCTCAATAACTAATTTTTTAAATTTTAAAAGTACAATAACGGCTCAAATGATGGTCAATTAAACAATCGTAGATTTTATTTCCTTATTGTTACGTAATTATATAATATTATCAAAATTAATCATTTCAAAGTAAAATGAAATGAACATGGATTATTCTATTATTAAATAACATTTTTTCTTTTTAAAATACGCTGAAAATAATACTAACAATTATTATTATACATTAACTAAAGCTCCGCTAGTTTAAACATTCGTTTTATTGATGAAGGATTTATAGTTTCTTTAAAATTCAGCAAATCAACTAAGAGTATCCCACCCGAGAAGCGATGAATACCCATGGTACAAAGTACCTATATCAGCTTTTTTATTTGGAAAATAATTTGACCATTTTTGGCCTAAATACTGAACTTATTAAAACTATCCACACTTCCCACACGGTCACACATACTATTTTTTTTTTCATGCGGCGAGCTTAAAGCACTAAAACTATTTTTTGTCACGCTTTTTCCCGTCCAGCGGAAAACTTCCACCCAGCCTGTGGGTAGTAAAGAAGTCTTTTCCGCCCACTGGATAGAAAAAGGTCACATTTCCATCGCATTTACTCGCATCGAGTGCATTACCCATATTATATGATTTTGAAATTATAAAAATTAAAGCAGACTTATTCAATCCGTAAATTCTTATTTTTAAATTAGACGGATTGCAGATTTTATTTTAATTATGAATGGATCCAGATTGAGTGCTCGGCCTTAAATTAAACCTTATTCATCAGATTACGCACCCTAAAGATTACGCTACCCGTCCTATATTTTGAGTAGACGGCGTAGTTTGTTTTTAATTAAAGTGTTTTCCGATTTTTATTCTATATTTTAAAAATCTAGACATAATTCACACCTGGGGTTATTCTTTGCTCCTCAGGTGGGATACTCTTGGTGGTGGATGTGTTGAAATTAAAAAAAAAAGATAAATAATTTCATTGTAATAAAAAAAAAATTCTAAATAGAGTTTCAGTTAATAATTTACAACAGTAATTGCCAGTGACTCGGTCCACGCCGTTACAGGTACAATACAGTACACCGACGGGGTGCGCCGAGCGCTTTTTCAGCCATACAACCACCTAGTAAGTGATATATCGCGGGCGAAAAGATAAGCCGCAGTGGCCCAGTCATTATGCACCGACAATTTAGTGCTTAGAGCCCCGAATAATATATATATATATATTCCTACATATACCAAATTGTATAATCTAACACAGATATACATAAAGCTTAATTGTCATAAATAAATTACATTTTCTTTGATGTTATTGATTGAAGAAACGTCAACCGCCAGGTTGAGTACTAACTGTTGACCACTTTCCCGTTCTAAGAAATTTGGAAATTCGGCAATCCTTTTGGTTAAATAATGTTCAATATCGCCGTATAAAATTCATTATAAATGTAACATGCATATAGTCCACGAAAACATACTAAATATAAGAAAATCAAATTAATGTAGGTACTTATTCGAATACGCGTTTTGCTAATGTTTTTACAATAACGTTTATTTTTTTTTTTTTTTTTTTTGTGTGTGACACACGTTTTTGCATGAAAATACTTGTCCAAAAGTTTTGACCAGCAACTTCTTGAATCATAATTTGCCTCTAGATGGTACTTTTGAGAAATTATTTTTCAAAATCCTCAATAGTTTTCTCAAAATTTGATAAAAAAGACTAGAAAACTATTTATTTTTTTTATCTAATTTTAACGAAAGTAATGTTTTAATGCAAAAATGTTTAGTATGCGAAAATCTAATTTTCCTAATTTTAAATTCTGAAAAAAGTGAAGAAGCTAGTATTTTTACAATGATGTTTATTGTTTTTTTTATTTATTTTTTTTATCTAATAAATAAAGAAAAGGGGAAAAAAATTAATAAAAATTAGTGTTGGATAAACGTCCAAATTTTTTTCACATTTTCAAAATTTTCTTGCTCCAAAATGTTTTTCATATTATTGTCTAACTGTATTTAAATTTTTATAAAGTTCGGATCAATAAATGATAGTTTCCGAGTCTTTTTTTTTTTTGTCAAATTTTGCGTATTTTTTTTCTAAAAAAAAATTGAAGAATTGAAAAACCCAAAAAATGAACTTTTTAAAGTACCAACGAAAAGCAAACCCGGTTTCAAAAAGTTGCTGATCCAAACTTTTGAACAAGTAAATCTATAAGAAAAAGTATTTGAAGAAAAAAAAGTAAAAGAAGAAGAAAAGTATGTACTTCAGTCGTCGAGGTGTTCTTCGCACGTCGGGTGGAAACTCTTGAAGGGTGTAATGAATTTTAAAGAAACGATAAATCATTTCTTCAATAAAATGATTCTAAACGAAGCTCCAACTAATACACAATAATAATTATCAGTTTTGAAAAATTAAACTTAAATGTTGAACTACAAATTACGAGTATTTAGTTACATACAACATTTACGAAAAACGAAAATTTATATAAATTTACATACACCTAATGAATACTCCATAAATAATTTCAAACTTCAATAAAATATAAACATCACAATAAAATAAAAAATAAAATAAAGCGGCTCTAATTATCGTAAATCAACATTTACACATTGTAACTTAATTTTTACTTATGTTTATCGTGGAACATCTATAAGTCAGTCACGGTTAAAAAGTGCGAAAAATTCAAATTCCCGAGTCAGTTTCGAACCAGAGACCGTCACACTGCAAGAGTAACGCATTACCATCGCTGAACGTTGTGTTGAAATAGTAGGTATTTAGTATATATAACCGAAAATATTGAATTTTCAAAATAGAATAAAATAATTAGAAAACTACTGATGCACGTAGATTTTAATTCGCACCGTCGTATTCAGCATCGAAAAATACATAAGAAAAAACATTACCTATCAACCTCTCAACCTTTCATATGTTAATAAGAATATTTAATAAAATAGGTAATTTATTCGTAGTTTCTCCGATTTTTTTTCAATAAAACCCTTGTAAAATGTTTAATTTTTTGCTCGCTCAAAATTTTATTATACCAAAATATTTGCAATGAAAATCTCTATCCAAGCACCAAGTTTCAAAACAATCGGTTGGAACAATTTTCTTTTATGTACGTTAAAGTGCGTAATTTTAGATAAAACTAACGAATTTCGTCAAAAATCTAATAAATTTCAAAAGGATATAGAGAAAAAAGTTGACTAACGATTTTTGAGATTTTTTCGGGTCAATTAGACATAATATGTCAGTGATATTATATTAAATTTTCAAATCTTAATATCAAAAATCAAAAATTTTATTACATAAAAACTAACAAGAAATATGAAATTTTCAAAATGCTATACTTAAGTCAAAATTGGTCAAATCTTTTTGAAATTTCTTTTCGAAAATGTTTTCGTGACCTTTTTTAGTTGTTGGTGAAAGTTTTGAGTCCCTAGCTACATTATTTTAGAAGTTATGTCAAAAAGTAATTTTCAATTTTACGAAAATTCAGGTAATTGCATATTTTGCCATATATTTTTTCTCTAAAGTACCATTTGTGTATGATTGCGGTTCTATAGAGATACTATAATAACATCATAGTAAAAACACTAGCTTCTTTACTTCCTTTAGAATCTAAAATTATTATTTGTTTCAATCCAACTAATTAATATATTTTCACAAACTTTCTAAATTAAAATTCAACCAAAATAAATTAAGATTGTACAGCAATAAAATACTACAAATCATGACATCAGATATATTAATAATACTTATAAAATTAAACAATTTAGAATTATAAACATAAGTTACGTTTATTTCAATAATAGATCTTTTTACTTTTAGAACAGTCAGCACAAACTATTTTAAGAATATTTCATAATTTATATTGTTATTATTTTCAATTACTACAAGTACAACTAATGAATATGATTTTATCAAAAATAAATTACAATTTTTACTATAATTTTCTGTAAGAAATAAAATATATTCATAATAATCATCAGGATGTACCATTGGTATTCTTTGCTATTCGGATGGAACTTTATGTATCGGTCAAATTTGAAAGAAACGATAAATCATTTCTTCAATTAAACGGTTCTGAGTGGAACTTCAGTTAATGCAAGACAATTTTACTTAAAAATTAGAAAGTTTATTATTATTACATAATAATTTATTTTTTACCCAGCCAGTTTAACATCCCACTATAAGCTAAGAACAGAAAAAAGAACTTTTTGATGATATTGTCTATCTATATATAAATTTTCACAAAGTTTGAATTAAAAAAAAAAGGTTTCCAGTAGTTTTTCCTAAATATTGGAAAAATTATTGAGAATTTCAAAAAATGACTTCATTAAAGTACTATCTAAAGCAAAATTCTGATTTAAAAAGTCACTGGCCTACCAACTTTCAAACAATTATTTTTATACAAAAACGTGTACACATAAAAATAATATAATAATACTTGCTTTTTCGTTTCTATCAGAATCTAAAATTTAAAACACTAAAATTATTTAACGACGTGGCCGTTTTGGCGTAAAGTAATTTTGACGTATTTATTATTAATTTTTAATTATAATGTAATAAAATGGGTAGGAAAAAAAGTAACACGCTTTTTGATATTATTCTCCAAGAAAAAACTACGAATCATAAATATATTTTTAGAAAAACTTTACTAAGCTTTTTTTATAATATAATATAACGTTTTTCTTGACACGGTTATCATAATAATTATTTAGGTATCATTAAAATTATATTATTATAAAAGCTAAGATTTTTTTTTTAAATTTGAGTTGGTGGTAGGAGTGGATAATTATTATTAATTATTGTTTAGACATCGATACCAAATCTTTCTGTAAAATTGTAGCTACCTAGATCAGGGGTGAGCAACTTAAAGTTACTGCAAGGTTAATTTCTAGCGAACCAAAGAAAAAAAAGGTCATTTAGTCATTAAAATCTATTTTATACACATAAGGCTTATTAAATGTAATCTATGTTTTTCTTTGATTTTATGCAGGGTTGGCAAAGTAGGTAGGTGGCGATTCCTTCCCAGGCCTTCTGAAAATACTATATTTTGACCTCTTGTCCCATGCTATTTATTATTGCATTAAATAAAATAAATAATGACAAATAATAATTTTTCAAAAAACTGTATATTTGGTAATATTACAATATTATATTAAGAGGTGATTGGTGAATATTTTGCAAATCAGAAGCAAGTAATGATTACAGATAACCTATAAATAAAAAACATATAAAATTTATTAATAGAAACGTTATAAATCTACTCACAATGCACTCGTATGTACATAAAATATAAAAGCCCTTATCTCTATTTTGTTTTCAATGCTATCCATATTAACAACATATCATTTCTATTTAAGCGTTTAATATCATTGATATCTATTTTATTTTACTTTTCAACATATTTTTATCCATTTGAAAACTTCCATGTGTTTAATTTTCAGCCACAGATTTATTTATAAAAACTATTAAAAGAATATTTTATACATTAGTTTTTTTCTAAATCTAATAATATCTTTAATTGTTATTTTTTTATAAAATACGATATAAGAGACGTGCTAGTAGTATGTGTCTTTAATCATTTTTAAGTAATCAGTTGTTCAAACAACAATGTCCATGAACTTATGATTTTTCATTTTTAGATTCTGAACGAAGCGAAGAAACTAGTGTTTTTAAAATGTTGTTTATTTTTTTTTTTTTGTTATATTTTTTTTTCTGTGTACAACTTTTCGTATGGAAATACTTGTCCAAAAGTTTCGATCAGTAACTGTTTGAAACCGGATTTTCCTCTATATGGTACTTTAAAGAGGTCATTTTTTGAATTTCTCAATTCTTCAATTTTTTTTTTTTTTTTTGAAAAAAACTACCCAAAATTTGACAAAAACGACGCGTAAACCATCATTTTT
>JAIPRM010001701.1:0-35618 GCA_025469315.1 Stegophylla sp. TES_Ste_2020
AAAATTAAACTCTAAATTTACAACGCACACTCGTCGTCGTCGTCGTCGCCGCCGGAAGAAAAAAAATAAACCATTTTTTTTTTTTTTTTTTTCGAAACCACAACGTTTCGTGAGCGGTCGAACAGAAGATAGAAGGAAAAAAAAATTGGTAACAATAATAATAACAACAATAATAATAATAATAATAATAATACAATATATATAACGACCGTACCGCGGTGGTACACACACACGCCCTCCTCCCCCCCCCCGTTCGTGAGACTCGTGTATTATAAACTTAAACGTCATGGGGTCGTCGTCGCAGTCGTCGTTTCATATTATTATATTATATACGTACAGTCGTCGTCGTCCCGCGGGCCTTTTGTTCGGGAAAAATCACGCATTGTTGTCGTCGCGTCGTCGTACTTACGCCGCGCGCGGCTATATTGTACGTATTATTATTATTATATTTATATTGTATATAAATGTACGCCGGTGAAACGAAACGAATGGAAGGCGAACGGGGAAAAAAAACGCACGAGATTCGGGCTGCTGGCGGTGGTGAATACGAACGAATGTGTATAATAAATACGACCAAGGTCCGGTGTTTTTCCATTCGGGTCTCGTCTCGTCGTCACCGTCATCGTCATTTTTATGGCGTGCTTAATATCACACACCGTATACACATAATATATATATATATATATATATATATTAGATAATGAGAACCGCCGCTTTTTGAATAGCCGACCGCCGCCCGTACGTAGTCTAGTCGTCGTCGTCGGAGGAAGGAAATCGTTTCTATTCTTCTTCGCGCGCGTCTCCGCTACACAGAACACGCTTCTCCTCCGGTATATTATATACATTATATACGCATGAGTCTCATGTGCGTGAGCGTTGAATTCGGTACCGTGGGGTATAGTGTAGTACGCGTATAATGTGCACAGTGATCCCATTAAGCATGCTTAAGGCCCTTTTTGACCATAGAAATGCCTACATTTTGATTCTTTTTTTTATTTAAATGTCTAAATTATGTACTATAAAAACTTTACTTTTCAACTGGTAACTATTGTCATTTTCCTGTGAATTCCGATGTATTAAAATCGTAATTCGAAAAAGCATTTTTCGAGTTATTCTTGTTTGAGTTATAAGGATAATAGCATATTAAGCAGTGTCGTTAGGGATCGCGTTCTAAAAGTATCGACTCTTTATTGCTTTTGAGAAACAAATGAAGGAATTAATTATTTTTAAAATCATATTTGGAAAGAAAAATGTCATTTCTCGCGAATTCCTTAGAATGGAAGACGCAACCATTGACAATATTCTTAAAAGTAAGTACTGTAAATTAATTGTGAATAATTTGAAAAAAGATTTTTTTGTTTTAATATTATTGTTGTATAAAGTCTTAAGATAAGACAAGGGATCCGTTTATATTTTAAATGAACGAGGAAATAAATGAGTTCCATTCAATATTAAATGGAAGGAAGAATTGATCGTAATCCTATACTATAGCTATATCCGTATTACGCAAAATGTTACGTTTATAAAGTAATCAAGTACACATCTACAAACATTTTGACTGTAGATTAATAATTCAGTGTTATGAAGGCACTTGATCAAAAACTACTCTTTCGAATTTCAATTTCAATATATCAAAATTCACAAAAAAACTACAAGAATAAAATTCTACAGTAAAAAGGGTAAAAAAAAAAGTTGTGGAAACATATTTTTTCGTAGTAATATTCTAAAAAATACAAAATCCAAATTTTCGCATTTTGTGGTCGAAAAAGAGGGATAGCATGCTTAGTGGATCACCTTGTACACGTACCCATAATATATAATCTAACCGACATTTTCGGCTCAATGATGCACCCCCCCCCCCATTACCATGCCTCTCTCAAAACGACCTGAAAACTTTAGTTATTGCCTTTGGAATTTGTCGCGAGGGGACGAATGTCGGCCAGCGCTGCGAGTGGGTGTTGAGCGCGAGCTCCTCTTCGAGCTAAAACAAACGACGATACGAGGGGAGGGGAGGGTAATCGTGTGATTAATAACAAGCGTATATGTGCACACACGATTTCATTATCGAACGAGCAAAACTTTCGGCGGAAAACCCTGTGGCCGACGACGACGACGACGCGTATGTATAGGGTTGTGCAAAGATATTTGACAGTTGGTAATATATTCTGTATAGTCGATAACAGCAATGCGTAGTAAAGACGGTTATAGCCCATAATTTCGGTACTAGAAAATATTGATAATTATGTCTAGTCAAATTTTGAACAACGGGTCCCACTGGACCCGTTGAAAAGATTATTGTTTTTTTTTTGAAAAAATTCGTTTAAAGTATTGTCAAGAAGTCTCTTTTGCGCCGCCCTAAATACGTATATATTTGTGTGGACCGAAGGGGTCGTCTTCGCGGTCCTCCCACCCCGAGCCGATCCCTCAATCCCTTTACACGGCGGGATATTTTATACACAGACAGATGTACGTATATATTATGTGTTTATGTATACGTATTGTAATATACGATGTGATGAGACGCGCACACGAGAGGACTGGTAATTACCGTTAATTTGTATTTTTTGCGTCACCGACGGGCAATAAACAATATATATATGATAATTATGTACTTTTATAGCACGCCTTGCATAAAACCGCATATGAGAAATTTAATCGACTCGTGTTATTATAGACAAATGCTGGGTTCTACGTAGGTTTTTAGATAGGAGTGACATGCCCCTTCCCACTTCAACCGAAGTCGGTACAAGGGAAGCGGTAGGGATGATTCAGGCCCTCTAGATATTATTCAATGTTTCGTGTATACCTACCTTATAATTATTAATGATAAATGATAATAATTGATGATTTTAACAATTAAGTAAACGATACAAAAAAAAAAATATACAGTTAATTTTTTGGTTCAAAAATGATTGTCTATAAAAATTTTTTACCAATGAATAAGACATCGATGTTAAAACAAATTCTTCGCTCTACTCAGAAACTAACAAAAATAAAAAGTCGAATAACTCTCGCGCCAACAAATAATTATTGCTCTATCACTACTAGGTAAATTTAACTCTAATATAGTCAACAATTACTGTGTTATTTTGTTTTTAATTCATCGTTTTGATACCATCGCAGAGCAATTTTATGACGAAATGTATGACATGGTTCTAAAATATGCTGGCTGAATAGATTTAAAATAAATTTGAATAAACACGACACAATGATCGTTATCATTAATTTCGTTTGTGTTACTTAAAAATTTGGTTAAAAAAAAAAATAATTTAATGCATTGTACCTTTTAAAAGGAATTTTTCGGAATTTTCAAAAAACTATTACGAATTTCGAAAAAAGACTTCTTTAAAGTAATATTTTAAGACGAATTCTGATTCAAAAAGTTATCTTTCAAAACTTTTGAATATATTTTATTATACGAATAAGTTAATAAGAAAAATAAACATTATTGTGAAACCAGTACCATCTCATCTCCATTCAGAAACTAGAAATTACGAATTGTTCATAGAAAAAAAAAGTAAAGTAAAGGCAAGAAAACCAGACATACCTCGCATCATGGATATTCTTCGCTCCTCGTGTAAGATACTTTTGGTGGGTTTGTGGAATTTTAAAGAAACGATAAATCATTTCTTCAATAGGACGATTCCGAACGTAAATGTAAAAGGTCCGAAATCGATCATAGTATGACGTCACTCCCGAGCACCTGAAACGTATATTACCCATTAGCGCAATTTGAAAACATTTTTCAGAGGGGGGGGGGCTAATATGTATATTTTATTGATTTAGCCCCCTCCCCAAAAAAAAGGCATTATCCTTATGTAATTCTCAAAAAATCTTAGGGGGGCTGTAAGTAGTTTTGAGTGGGCTTAGCCCCTTTATGACCCTTCTTATTGCGCCTATGAATTATTACCTAACCGAAATAAGGATTATAAAAAAAATACGAGTTGTTTTTGGAAAAAACCGTGTGTGATGGTTTTTAAAACTTTAAAGTGCGGGTGCCACGTCATCGCTTTGGACGACGTGAATTTTATAATATGATATTATTATTATTACTATGGTCGGACCTTTGGCGTGCGACCGGCCGTCGAACGGATGCGCCCCGCCCACCCATCCAATGTTCGGACGTATTATGAAACGCTCGTTTCGCGCACAAACCGATAAAATACTATTCATACAAAATAATAATAATAATAATAATAATAATATATCATCATTTACGTGTATGACGTGTATAATACAGGTAGTCATTACCTCGTCTCCCGTGTACACACGCTAGCACGCTCACACACACACACACACACACACGCAACACTGTATACAGGAACTACTATTACTATTAATACTACTGCTAGCAGTTAGCACACCGCCTAGACACGGTGAGTCTCGTTGACCAAAATAAATAATAATATTATTACGTATACGCTGTGTGAACGTTGTGGTTGAAATTAACAACAATAAAATATATATTCGGCCTAGAGCAACGGCCGAAGCAAATTTCTAGCATAATAAAATATATTATATATTATATTATTATCAAAATTACCGACTCCGAAGAAGTGCAATCGAATATTATTATTATTATTATTATTTTTTTTTTAATACCATAATCGTTTCATTCCGGTAGGACGTGCATGTACAAGCACTATACTATTATATACGTATAATATACCGAATCGTATACTACGTATTATAATAATATTATGTATTTGTACTTGACTCGGCGCCGTGCTCTAGGCGGCTGT
Source organism: Stegophylla sp. TES_Ste_2020 (assembly GCA_025469315.1). Lineage (NCBI taxonomy): Eukaryota > Metazoa > Arthropoda > Insecta > Hemiptera > Aphididae > Stegophylla > Stegophylla sp. TES_Ste_2020. Next base: position 4,743 of record JAIPRM010001701.1, read on the forward strand.
TCAATTATTATGTACACCGAACGTTGAATTATGTTCACAAAAGCGCATTTGGCCTCGATTGGACACAGCTCGCGTATAATAATATTAAGAACACACATTATTAATAATTATAATTAATGATATTCTACTTTTATTACGTCGTCGGCAATATTCGTTTGCACTTAATATTCCATTATGCTATAATATAGTGACCGAGGGAATTTTTAATATTCGTCGTTTTAATCGCGAACGTACAGGTACATATATTTATTTTGTTCAAGGTATAAGATAAATAATACATATATTTGACGATGCTTGAAACAATAGAATTTGGATTTTGTAGGCATTTGATTTTTTGTCTATTGATCTAAAACCAAAAGCTATGCGAGTATAATTTCGATTTGTATTTAATGGAATAAAATGCACTCAATTTTATTATACTTATAAGCTATTTTTGGATTTTTAGTACTTTATTGCTTCACTCAACCAATAACTAACCTTATAATTTCCGTATCTTATTGAATTCTGACTAATCAAACGATGTAATTGTTACGCCCTTATACAGCTTGAGTAAAATATAGATTTGATATATACGTATATATAAATTACTTAATTTAGAAAAGAATGTACGTGTGAAAAGACGTCATTAACTAAAACAGGAAAATATGTTATAAACAAAAGAATTGCTTTAAAATTCGAAAATGTTAAAAAATTCACAGAAAAAATAACGAAATAAATGAATTTGCTGTTAGGAGAATCAAATTTTTTGTTTCATGATCACTTAAAAAAATTAGCTTTTCTACGAATTCTCTTGTAATTAATTATAAACATACACGCAAACTCATAGTCAAATCGTTTTTAATATTATGTTAAACTCCTATACGAACGTTGTTTATTATCGCTTACTATTTGTGTATTGATTGAATATTAACGAATTTCAATTAATATTATTATTATTATTATTATTCTGTAGTCTCGTCGTGTGGTGTGTACGCTGTATTGTTATTAAAATACCACCGGATAATGAATTTGAATAATTTAGAAATTCCACAGAATTATTCGTAATTAATATTTCGTTCAAACACAACAACATAATAATACTGTGTTCGTGAAAATTCTCGTTAACGAACACTGACAATAATTATTTATTTTACGAATCGCTTAACTCGATGAGAGTATATTTTTTTTAATCAGTCCCCGTTATAAATGCGTGAAAATAAAAACAAAACCAATTTAGAATTTGTCATACGCTTTTTTTTTTTTTTCTTTTCGTCAACGCTAAGAAAACAAAAACATTAAATTCACTCGAGTCGCAAACAAAAAAAAAAAAACACTCGATTCTCGCCGACGACGACGATGCAATTACGGTCCGACCATTAAACATTAATCCCGTGCGCGAATAAAAATAGGACTTTAATAATTGAAAAACGACGTGTACGACGTGTAACGACGACGACGAAACAAAACGCAGCGTAATAATAATAATATAATAGCGAAATAATAATATAATAATAGACGAGTACACAAATAGTATAATACAATCGATTGATTTCGACCGAACGGCGCGAGCGTATTGTCTATGCGCATGGCCGAAATAAAAAAAAACAAAAAAAGGAAAAATTAAAAGTAGAAAACGTCCATTACAAAAAAAAAAAATTCTAATAACGGGTTATACAATAGTAGTCGAAAACCAAGGCCCGAAGGCAGAAAATTAGCGGTCCGCCAACGTGTAAAATAACAATTATTATTTTATTATTATTACATTATTATGTACTCTAGTCGCGCGCGCAATTTTCGTACATCACTGCTGCGAGGTTTGCGAAATCTACGTACTTTCTCTCTTTGTCTTTTTTTTTTTCTATGCCGTTATTATTATTATTGATTTTTTTTTTTTTTTCTGTGCGAACACACAGCAATAATAATTGACAGTTTACGGTGATGAACAACGACCAGGCGCGTAATCGATTTTTTCTCTTTTGTCAAAACAATACAATATTATTCGACGGTAACAACAATAATAATTACTATAAATTTATGCGTTATCGAGTATCTTCGCGGTCAAAAATCAAATGATCTAAACGTCGTGTACGATATTTCATATACACATTTATTATTACTATTATTTTGTTACTATTGACATACGAGTAGGTTTTTTGCCAACAACACTTGTTGTCTATTAATTCTGATCTCCAAGTAACTTATTATTATAGGTAATAATATGTTAATACCGAAATCGCCAAGACGATGCACAGTGTTTCAAAACGCGAATTTAAAAATCTTATTTTTTTCCCGTAAGTATTGAATCCATATACTATTATGCTCTTGGCATAATAATTACTTACTTTACTATTTAAGTTAATGTCTCGAGTATAGAGATCCGTAAGGCTTAAAGTAGCCTAACCCTCGTCGTACATAAACGTGTTTAAGTATATAGTGATACTTTTTTTGGATGATTAAAAAGCGGATTTTACCGATTATTACGGGATAAGTATACTGTTTTGTAAACAATAACACTATAAAATAAAAGGAAAAAATTACAAAAAAATAAATGAATAAAGAAAATTTTTTTTTGTTTTGAAGTGAGCTTTACGTCACTGTTATCATATTTTTGTTGACAAAAAACTAAGTATAAGAATGTATAAGTAATGAAAACCCATTTCAACTTGGCCATAAACCATAAACGAAATAATATTATAAATGAAATAAAAATACATGCGCGTGTATTATATGAATGATTAAGTATGTATACATATATACACACAAACACATAAGTATATATCCCAATTATAAGTTGAGCAATTGCATGAAATGTCTTCTGTAGAAAAATAATTAATTTATGTTTTAGATAGTATAATAATTATTTGGCCTGATAAATGAAATCGAATAAAAATATTTTTAATATTATAGAACTCAAACGATATTACATAGTTAAATACTATATATTTTGTAATAAATGGGGTTATAACTTACAAATAATATATTATTATAATTTTGAGATGTAAATTTCCATTTTTAGATACTGGACGTCGTTGAACAATGGTCGACTACGAAATGAAAATTTATGAAAAGTAAATCGAAACGAATCCTTACACACGACCGAACGTTAATCTCTACGGTATTCCGATTTCCACTCGTCGTTGATAATAAAATATCTTGATCTCAATCAAGATCGGTATAAATCTAAAATCTAGATAATAACTTTAATATTCGCGCAATAATAAACATACCCTAAAACGATATCGGAATTCTCGTGCATAGAAAACACTACTGTAACCGATTTGGTCGTGCGACGGACTGTAATTACATTGTGGGCTAAAGCAGAAGAAAAAAAAAAAATACAAATGCGACGTGAGCAGAATCCAATCATTTCAGACAGCGCGTCGGTCTGAGAAAATTAGTTAATGCCTCTACCTATATACCTATTACACTTTTACACACACACACACACACACCACGTATCAAACTATATACCTTCATAGATCTTAAATACTCTGAGGAAAGAAATCAAATGTTACTATATCTATGTATAAAAAGTTCCATAATCGGTTGTCTTTCCATTCTTGCGAGTCTTTAATAAAAACAGTATATCATCTCTCGTAATTCTTATAGTAGTCCTCTGAGAAGCTCGAAACGTCAATACAATGTGCTTAATGCTTCCATTCCGTCTACAAGAAAAATAAACTCGAGCACGTAAAATTATCAAAACAAAAAATATATTATAAAGCGTCATCGAAGGGGTTTTCTTTTCGCTTACCAAATTATATACTCTGTGTGTCAAATGATAAAGCTGAATTAAAAAAAAAATAAATACATAAAATAAAACTTTATTCGTTTACTACGCAGCACATATAATATATTATTACAGTCAGGATTTTGTAGGAATTTATTTTCTTTTTCTATTGGTCGACAGCAAAATTATGTCAATTATTATTAATTCGATTCATACTACTTAGAATGAAATCAACGAAATTGTATTTTTCTTTTTTTACTTATATGTAATTTTTTTTTTTTTTTCATGTAAGTTCTAAATAAACGTATTTGAAAGGTTATATTACAATCATTAAGTAAAAATTAAGTTAACTCGTGTTATGAAGTATGATTGAAAAAATTCGATGCCTAAGAAAAAAAATGAGTTTTAATAGACGAAACTTCTGATGTTTCCAACGTGATTACTGCACATTAGATATTGACAGTTAAAAAGTTTTCTGCTCGGTTCGAAGGTTTTAGAAAATTTCAAACATTTTAAAATGATAAAAGTGTTTGAAAAATAAATGCAAAATATTTAAATAATATTAATAATTCAATGTAAATTGAATATAACCAATAAAACTACCTATTAAAAAAAAAAAAAAAATGTTTGGATGGAAAGCAGAATTTAAAGTAAAATTATACATTATTTTCACAAGCGTTAATATTCATAAGCTATTAACTGTTCGTCAACAACAAAGTTATGAATATTTTACTCGACTCGAATTTTTCCTAAGCATTTACTATTTTTATGTTTTATTTATATTATATGTTTATGCGTACTTCCTTGATAAAATTAAAATATTTACAATATTAAAATAACAATAACCTGTTTAGCTATAAATAGTACTAAAGAAAAACAAAATTAATACCTACGTCGATTTTTTTTTTTTTTTTTTTTTTTGCTACGTGGAGTTACAAAATCCTAACTTTGTATATATAATATATTTTAAGGACCAATTATTATTAATTCATCATAAATCGAGCGCGCACATAGTTTGAATAGTTAATTAGTGACAGTTATAATATTTTACAATATAATTTAATCTGCAAACGTTAAAGTCATGATGGTACGTTGCAATTTAAAGGGGTTACCCGCGAAATCCGAAGTGTGTGTGCGTCAGATTCTCGTATAGGGACGTAAAGGATAACGTATAAATAATATAAATAATGTTTATACGTGCACACGTTTCACACGTTATTAATTAATTCCTTAAAAGCGCAAAAAAAGGAAAACGAGACCGACAGCTGCCGCGCAGTGGACTGCAAATTAACGGGCGGCGAAGAAGTAGAGGAGGGTTGAAAAATGGACGATTCTTTGGGACGCACGTACATGCACAATATAGTCCTCTTTCGATCGACGAAAAAAAAAAAAAAAATACGAGAAACACTCGATTGTTGTGAATAATTTAAATAATTCATCCCTTATTATATATACACGAGAATAATAATTACACGTTTGATTTTGTATATACAAAAGTATTAGATTATATGCGCGTGACGTGGACGCGACCCGAGGCTGACGAAAAAAAAAAAAAAAAAAAAATGTTTCCCCTCGTTTTTGCCCCCAAACTGCAGTTCGATCGAATATAGATTGTATATTTCGGCAACACCTCTTTAATTATTCGTGTACAAAACTACACACGGACTCAATTACGGGTTCGCCTTATCCGCCCCTGAATAATAGTAATAATAATAATAATAATAATAATGGTAGAAAAAAAAACGAGTTCTCACGAACTTACATAATATAATATTTCGTGTACGTACAACCCAATCACGTGATACATCAAATAGCACTAAGTGTGTGTGTGTGTGTGTACTCTGATAACACGTTTGGGATTTCATTCTGTCCGAGGCTAATGAATGCCCATAGTGATGGACAGTCGGTCGGCCGGTCTTCGTAATTACCTTTATATAATATGTATAATTATTTATCTACAAATCGAAAATTTCGTTAATGAACGTTTTTTTTTTTTTTTTTTTTTAATTTATAATCCGGTCGTAACACGAGGATTTATACATTTTTTTAATGGAACCGGAAAAACGCGCGCCGCTTATATGATTTCTAAACGAATGGTAAAATGATAATTATTATTATAATATTTTTATTATTATTAACACGCTTCGTCCGTCGTGTGTGCTGCGTTTCATGTTATTTATTTATCACGGACGGCACGCGCGGCTCTCAAGGGTGTCGAGTGTCGAAAACAGAACACAACAAAATGTGTACTCGCACATTTCGTACACGTAAAAAATACTTTATACGTATTATTATTATTATTATTATTATTATTATTATTGATACGAGTACAATAAACGAATATTTTTGCTGGGAACGCGAGAACAACATTGTTGTATTTTCAACCGTATAACTCGAGATTTTTTAAGGAACAGCGACGATAAGAAATATTATTATTATCAATTTTTTTTTTTTGTTTTCATTTAAACGTTAACATGTTTATCATCGACCCGTCAGTTCGTTCGAAACGAATAATAAATTTACCTCGAATTATATGAGAATTCGTTTGAAACGAGATGATGAGAAAAAACAACAACGCGTTATTCTTATTTTTACAAAATGTTTTTTTAGGTCGAAATCTCGCGATCACGCGTTCCGAGCACACACAAACGATAACTATACTATACAACAGATCCTATGCACAGTTTACGGGGAAGACGTATTATTATTATTATTATTATTATTATAATATTGTCATAAATCGATATGTATCGCGTTCGTGGAAACGACAGCCGTGGACGACGATGTGAAATAGACGTTGCCGCCGTTTCGGATAAACAAAAACGTGAAAAAATTGAGAGAGAGAGAGAGAGAGAGAGAGGAAAAAAGGCGAAACGCGACGTCAATGTTATATTATTTCGCTTCCTGTTTCCGGTATTTAGACGAAAATATATAAAAAAACGCAAAAGTAAAATAAACCGAAAAAAAAATAACATAACATTTCGGTTTGTTCCCAAAGCGTGTCCCTTTTTGTATGTATATAATATTATTCTTCGCTCGTATAGGGACCCCCAAACTGACCCCTGTTTGCCCGTTTCGCATGCGGAAAACCTTCCTAGTCCACCCCCCCCCACCCACCAAACGAACGGTTTGCAGCCTCAACAGCAGCAGCAGTAGCAGTCTCGCTCGGCTGTGCGTGTACACACTTAAATGCAAATAACGCGTCTGAAAACGTTAAGGGGGAGGGAAGGCGAGGCGAGGCGAGCCGCCGGTCGCTTTAAGCCCTACATAGATTTACTTTCGAACGACCGACGCTCCCGTGTGCCTGGATGCTGCAGGCGGCAGTAAAAACTTTGAAACTCGTTTTATCTCCATAAAGGGGATTATTTAAAATCGTAACGTAGTTTGCATAAATATACGGCGACGGAACAGCTGATACGTTTATTATTATTATTATTATTATTATTATTATTATCGTCGCCGTTATTATTATGATGATTAATAGTAATAAACAATCGTTACGTGAAACAATCACCGTAATGGCAATTAACAACAACGATATCGGCTGACGCGCGCTGATTGTTGCAGGCGGATAATCGATCCCGAGGAAAGTTTTCGAGTTTCCCCGCGAGCTTCTCGAGTTCCCGTCACTAATAATAATAATAATTAAAAATTACCGTAGTGCAGGTTCACTGATATCTCAATAATAATAATAATAATAATAATAATAATAATAGTATTAATTTATTTTATCGGTATATAAAGAAAAATACATCAAAACGAAAATAGATTTACTACAAATAGAACGTACAGTGAATATTCGTTTATTTGGCACCACAACTAGGAGAAGGTCTATAAATTGTAGGTCGAGACATAAACGTAATTTGGATGCAAAAGGGGACAAAGCACTCGCGATGGAAAATTAGTGTGAGCGTTAATTAGTATTTACATTAGAGTTTAAACGTTTAATACCATATTGATTTGTCAGAGATTTTGAAACGGAACTTACGTTTAAACAGATTGGCTGTATAAATAATTACGTTTAAGTAAAATATTAAATTAAATGTTTTTAAATTATTCAAAAGCCTTAATTTCCTCCAGAAATATTTATTTATTATACGGGTTCTCAACCACTATAAAATAAATTAAAAACTGAACACACAAAAATATGAAAAATATTCGAAAAAAACATATTTCTGATCGATTTTCTGTCTGTATTCCGGATATTATGCGGGAATTTGTACGCGCGTTGTTATCAATTGCGCTGATTTTTGAAGATCGAATGAAATGCACCGGAACATTTAGGATTACTTAAAAATATATACATCTTTTACGCCAATTTTGCCAATTAAAAAATTACCAAAATAGAATATTCATAATAATATCATAATATCAATTTCTTTTTTTTTTTTATATAAAATAAATAATCTAGTATGTATTATAAATTACTTTTTCTTCAGTTTTTTAAAACTTTAGTACTTGATTTTTAGGTGTTTTTTTTTTATTGTACTCTTGAAATATATATATATATATACGTTTTCTATTAAACATGAATGTATTCTTGATTTTAAATTAAATTTTTAAATCGAAAAATTTTAGTATACGGTGTATACAACTCTTCTTAATGGCGCAATCGCTGTAAAACTTTTTCGGATAATTTAAACGCACCGGCGCAAAAGCTGTGATGTAAACCTTTCTAAGTGACCCCAAATGTTCCGACGCAAAAGATGTGTATAACCTTTCTTTGTCCCACACAATTTTTATTTTAGCTACCTACCAATTTTTGGCACAAATCGACATAGTAATATACCCCCGCACATCACTAAGTAGAGTACGCGTAGTTTTAGACGCGCGTGTGGGTAGTCGGTGTAGTCGTATGAGTAGGTTTCCGCCGGTAACGACGCAGACAATAATAATAATAATAATAATAATAATAATTTATAATTAATATCCGTTTATGCGCGGGACACGTCGTTTCGACGGACACGAATTACGCGGTCGTATTTCGCTCGATCGTTATAATAATAATAATAATAATAATATAATGTCTCCGCGTGTCAGGGGCACATTATTCACGTCCGAATAAAAAAACATGTTACTGGCGATATCGACGCCACGCGATTACGCTTTCTGCTGTTGAGACATCATAATATTGAAAAAAAAGTACAAACGTCATTAATGCGTTTTTATTTTATTTTTCAATTCATTTTTTATTGGATATAATAACTTTCGATGCGTTCAAAATAATACACAGGGCAGAAAATAGATTACCGTATAGAAAAAAGGTGATTAAATGACTAAATTAACAACGTTAAGAGACTGAATCAATCTTACTAAGAAATGACTAACAAGTGACTAACCTTCTAAAAAAATGTTAACATGTTACTATTCACCAAAAATATTTTTAGTATTTCCAAAGGAAATAAAAAAAATAAATATTTAAATCTTTTGACAATGTAGGCACCTATATACGTATACCTACAGGCTACATTGTAACGAAACAAATACAATAAAGAATTAGCGAAATAAAATATCAATGATGACTTAGAAACTTAAATTGACAGCGAAAAACTTCCTTGTCTAATAATTATGAGAATATAATTATCATAATCTACTAATAAAAATTAATTTTGAAATTTAAAAACTGTATGATTGCACAAGTCTGGATAATAAGTTACTTAAGTGACTTATTTTTTGAACAAGTGACTAAAAGTGAATTAATTTTTCACAAAAAAAGTGACTCATTTCTACCTCTGGTATAAATAATATAAATACACGTCAATTGCGCATATTACATGCGATTAAACAAGTATGCAGCCGCGTTTGCCAGATGTAAAAGTCGGCACGCGATAATATTATAATATGATGTATTTCGCGAACACACGCGCTATTTATTGTCATATTTCGTTTTGTTCATTGCAATCGTCATGCTCAATATTTATAATATGCATATACATTATGTAGTATTGTATACACGACGCACATTGTAATATTATGTATAATAATATAAATATATTATATTATCATAATGCGACGGCGACAATGGCGAAACGGAGGAAAAAAAAATGAAAAATGTAAATTTCGCGCGGACGCGTTTCGTCGACAACGCGTTTAATTAAACTCGTAAAACTCGTATATATACCTCGCGAGACGATATTCACACATTATGCGCGCATAACACGATAATACAGAACATAATATAATAATTATAAATACAATATACGACCGTGGCCGCCGTTCAGTGTCACACCATCCCCTAGGAACATACATATATAATATATATATATATATATGAAACTTATTGTGTATTGTTCGCATACATTTATAAATGAGAACCTCCGTCGGCTCCATCGCACACTATAAGCCAGTGGTGTATTGAATGGTACACCCCCGGATCCCTGTTTTCAGATGTATTTGAATACAAGAAAATTCGTCCATTATAATATGTGGGGGTATGCGATAGCTAAAAAATATGTATACATTATATAATATTATGTATTAGGTATATGAATTTAAACAATAAAATAGAATTTAAAGAATGTTTAAGTATCGTTCTGTCTAATGAAATGGAATTGTATATTAAGACCAATTAGTTTGATTGTAGATTTTAAGTATTATTAGTCGAGTAATATTCATTATATTGACTAAAATGTGTCGGGTAATACAATTTTTTTCTTTATTTTATATACTTAAGTAACTCCGTACACCAACACAAGCATGCTCAAAAGCAGTGGCGGGTTTACGGGGAGGGTCCAGGGGGTCTGGACCCCTCCCAGGCGCGCCGATATTTAAATTTTATTATAATATGCAAGGATACATGCGATTAATCCCTGTATACATTATTATTTGTCAAGAAAAATCCAACGGCTTGACTCCATCAGTCCGGTCTGAAAATAATTCAGGAATGTGCTACTTAATTTGTTGGTTGTTGTTGCAAAGGTCCTACAGTTTGTTGGACGTTTTCCTGTTTTATACGAATTTTTGAAAATACACCATGTAGGTACAGTTTCATAATTAATACAGTTAAAACTTGTTTTTTATATAAATAAAAATAATACCATTGAAATTCGTAATTATTTTCTGGACCCCTAGGAATTTTTTGAAAATCCGCCACTGCTTAAAAGTGTACGTAAATTTGTTATATTATTTATTATATAATTTGTTATATTATTTGATATATAATATATTATTATTTCAAATAAAAAAAATTAGGTACATATTAGCATTTAATATTTATCATAACCATAAAACTATGAAAAAAAAATTTATAAGCAGTAGTCGTTAATTAAATAGTCATAATTTCATGAATTAGAACTTAGTATGTGATTATTTAAATTCAATCTACGCAATCCAACGGTAGGTATAAAATAATATAGTATAGAAAAATAGTATAAAATTATACGATAATCATCAAATGAAGCAATCGTTATATTGTCATATTATGTACTATCTGTTGTCTATTTATGTTTGTCGAGTCACTTTTGACCATATTTTCAGTGATCGAACGCTACAGTTATCAGAATTAAATGAATATTTTTCGTTTTAATTAATATCGAGTGCCACTATTTTTTCCAATTCTAATTTAAATCTTAAGTTAATTCACTTATTTAAATGAGGTGTGAAAATAAAAAAAGCGAATTCCGCTTTCTTGGTTTAAGATCGCCGTAACCAAAAAAAATAATTTTTGAGTTGAGATCACGGTTAGATTTCTTATCTTTGTACCGTATGCGAAAATATCATGACTTCTATTTTAACCATAATTGAGCGAAATTCATTAATTTGATCTTGTAATATTGGCAGTTTTAATTTCAAAATAATAATACTAATACCATAAAACAAAATATCTCTGTGTTAATTTTAATTTACCGTATAAAAACTATACATTTTAACATTTGACGGAGCCATATTTCGGTTTATATAGTGGTTTAACGTCATAATATTGTGTACATAATTAAAATAGGTAATGATAAACAATGTAAACTGTCACAAATCGAATTGCGGCAGTTTTTGTGCATATTATATAAAAGAAGTATAATATTCAAATGTTTCATAAGTCAAAATGTGGAAGTTTTGTATTTAATACACAATTATGAGGTATCATAAGTCCATAATATCAGTAATAAAATATATATGTGTGTGTGGTGTGTGGATTTCTTATGCGTTTGGAAAAAGATTGAATTTCAAATCAGTTTATCTTAAAACTATGTTCTTTTGATTATGATGACTGTCTAGAGTCAAAGTGTGTGAATTATATGTCGTAACAGAAAACAGTGCCATTTTATAAACACCTACTATTTATTGTTTGTATTACTATAGATGATTTGCATAAATTATATTAATTAACATCAGATTGTTATATCAACATGTCTTATAAGGCAAATTAAAAGCGTAGGCCTTCACAGAGTTTATCTCACTGAACCATATGCTGTCAAGTGACAGTCGTAATCTGACACCTCACTTCCGAACCGAGTCTACTCGTATAAAACCGTTTCAACTACATTGTGGTTCTAATCGCTTAAAAAATGTAATTATGATTAAGAAATATAAAAGCGTACGCCAGAAAAAAGTTATTAACGTTGACACATCTAAGTGTAATGCAGTGTTTGTAATTATTAATGATTAACTAAATGGAAGCGTCATTCAGAGCGTAGCGAGAAAAAAATTTCTCAGTATAATCAACCCCTTTTAGGTGCCCGTAAATGTGTTATTTGTCGTCGATACACCGCCGATGCGACATAACAATACACACACAACGTGACGACGCGCGAGCATATTTTATTATTATCAATTGTGCGTTCGATAATAATCCGCGTGCACGACGGCGACGCGATATTCCGAAAACGACTGGAAATCCTACGGCGGCAGAGAATATTATGTGGAATGAAGAGGAGAGAAGAGATCGTGATTAGTAGAGTACGGATTTTAAAGCAATAGAAAACTAAAAAATAAGCACTTAAAATAAAGCAGTAAAGCTCAACAAATCTGCCAAAAAAGCTTTAAAAAAAGCATTAAAAATGAAGTTTTTGATAAAAAATTATATACTTTAATTACGAATAACGTATTACAATTATTATTAATATTATTTATTGGTTTATTAAATTATAAAAAAAATCATGATTTCGCTCTTTTTCTTTCACAATTCGTCTGTAAATTAGATTTATTTTTTCTATAATACATAATTTATCAAAATTTGTTAAAAAAAAAATAGTTACAAAATGATGAACTTATATCATCGGAGCTGCATTGAGCAATTAAATTACTTTTAAGTTTTCAAAAAGAAATCTCTTTAAACTGAATTAATTTTTCAAATACGTGTGTTTATTTAAATCACATTTTGAAAAAATGTAACTTATAAGCCAAAAAAAAAAAAGTGACTAAAATACTCCAAAAAACTTTTAAATACAAAAAAAAGCAAAAATAACTTCCCGAAAATACCTCAAAAAGCATTTAAACACAAAAAGATCAAAAGATAGCGAATAAAAGCAAAATGAAATGTCGCGAATTTCGTTCTAAGTGGTATAAATCGAATTTATAGCTGACGTAGTTTCGTTTTAGAGAGATAGAAAAAAAAAAAAGCAAATGCCTTTAAAATCCGTACTCTAGTGATTAGTGTTGGCCGCGGGCTTTTCGGGGGACGGGGGAGAGTAGATGCAGTTGAAACGGGAGAAAATCCCAAACGAAATATCGCGGGGGCTATACGTCATCGTGTCATCGTCGCACATGCATCGAGCCGCGTATATATACAAAGGCGCGCGCGTACACACGTAGCTCTGGTTATATATACGTATACTTACTTGCGAGAAGAGAATGTCGGAAAAGGAAAAATCGTTCTTTAACCCTCCCCCTCGTCGCGCGCAAAGGCAAACGCTCGAGCGCGAATTCCCAAACACCGTATAGAAAAAAAAAAAAAAAAATGATAATAATAAATGAAAAAGAGGGCGAATATTGTGTATAGAGCGAAAACGAAGGGTCTCGTATACGCGCAACGGTTCTCTGCGAGTGTGCGCGTGAGCGCGTTTGCCGACGTCATTTTAATCGACCCTCGTTTCCTCCCTCTAATTGCCCATTACCCCCACTGCAAAGGAATTTCCCACGTACTCTCAGGACCGGGAGGCGTGTACTCGGGAATACGAGAGGATTGTATATGTATATTTTATACCCAAAGAACATGTATATAATATATAAGATCGTTTCGCGCAAGAGTTTTACGCGATAATGATATAATATACGTATGCGGTTGTACACCTTAAGGTGTATATGTAGTTGGGCAAAGGGAAATAATGGCACATGTGTACGCCATCGGAGTGTGTGTGCGAGCGTATAATATATATATATATATATAAAAATTTGTGTGTTCTTACACGTGTATAAATATATACGTTCCATTAAGCATGCTCACGCCCTTTTTCGGCCGTCAAAATACAATGATTTCAGTTAATTATGTTAAAATGTTTAAGTAACTAAAAAAAAAAAAAAAAAAGCTATGTTTACTTTGACTTTTTTTTTATGTTACTTACAGAACGTCCAGTGGATATGCCTTCTCGTGGCAAAATTATATTCTGATCGTTTTCCTTGAATTTCGACGTATTAAAAACAAAATTGGAAAGAACGGTTTTCGAATTATTTTCATTCAATCGAGCACACACTCGCCCACATACACAAACATACGCACATATGAATATTTTGATTATAGTATAAATAATTTAAATTTAATCGAAAAGATGTCGTTTATATTTAAGAGGATATCCCGACAATTCACCGCCGGACAATTTCACCATCAACAATTCATCACCGGACAATTCTCCTCCCGGTTTTAAAGGTATAATATACATTCTCAGTGGTTATATTAATTTTCGGGGTATATTTTATAAAATATAACCTAAACTCCGCATATAAGGTTTATATTTTACACTTTAACTCAGCACGTATTTTTTAATTTTAATTTTTTTTTTTTTTTTGAACGCCCTAACTACACTCATAATTTTTTTCAATACTATAATTCCACACAAAGTACATAACACGGTATAAAGTATATGCAATTGCTAATTAACAAGCCGAAATGTCCCCACATTGCACTAAAATTCGAGAGATATTTTTGACTCGCAAAGAGTCAAAAACCCGGTTAACCCGGTTAACTAATCTATGCCGACGGATGACAAAAAAATTCTCACGCGATCAATTATTGTCTGGCGATCTATCTAAGAGACACTAATATTCTAAACACTTAAATTTGAAAAAAATTTTAAATGTTCGTTAGAATTCCGATTTCGACGTATAAAAATTCACAGAAAAATTAACTGAATAAAATTCCGCGGTGAAAATTGCAAGTGACCATATGAAAAACACAGTTTCTCAAAATTAAACGTTTTAATGAAAATAAATCCAAATTTTGTAATTTTTATGTCCAAAAAAGGGGTGTGAACATGCTTAATATGATCACCCTGTACGCAATGTGAAACACACGTGGCGGTGACGGCCCTCGGGGCTCTCGTCCACTTGTGTATTATTACGGTTCGGCTATATAATATTTCCGCGTACTAACCTATATTATAATAATACTCGTCTATTAAGCTCCACATGAATCGTTCGATTGGCTAAACACACTCATACACGTGAGCACCGTCGTCGGTCGGTCGTATTTGTACGTGTTATTACTATAGAACTCGAAACGTGTATAATATACGTTTTCACATAGACGACTGCAGGCGGTAATAATTGCATTAGCCATTAAAGACTGTATTTTATATCTATATAGAGGTACGTTTCATTTTATGTTATTACTCGATTTCCGGATGATTATAATCAAGACCCTAATTGGGGGGAGGGTTCAGGAGTCCAGAAATTCGGAGAAAATGACCACAATCTGATAAAATAATTAAATTTAACGAGCAAAAAAGAAAAAAGGTTCAAATCTTTTGGACCTCCTCTTTAGAGTTTCGGCCTGGATCATAATGATGTTGCGCAAATGGGGAGGGGGCAAAATTGTGAAAATTCTACATTCCTGCGACGCTCGATTTACGAAAACGCTATTATATTAAAGTCAATTAAGGGTGAAACACGCGTATAATATTTATTATATAAAATATAAAGTTATACCAAATATTTCGATGAAACCACAGCTAGTTTTGTATGAATCATTTGGAATAAATTACATCAAGAAAACTTGAAGTCCAAAGTTAAACCGAAATAAAATTACTTGTAATGTTTACTTCAAGTTTTTTAGAGACTTGTACGTTTCGATTTTTTTTTGTTATTAATTAAAGCCTACTTTTTAAGTGTAGTTTCTGTTTGATTTTCTCGTGAAACACAAATAACTCGATACATATTTGGACGCGAACGAATACTGGACCTAGTGTGAAATGCAGGCACCGAAAACCAATTTCTTCAAGTAATTTAGGAAAACTGATTTTTCCATTTAAAATTTTGAAAATAAATAACGCATCGTTAAGTGTGCGAATGGAAATTTCGAAGTCGTCATGTAATTTGGTAATATTTAAATGTATCGGTATAATGATCTAAGAATTATGGCGAGGACACAACTTCAATTAAAAATGACCGCGTCAATGACACGGTATAATACGAGTATTATCACTTATTAGGAATATTGGTAACATCAATAATATATTTACTTCGTTTGGACTGCAGCGAACTTTTCAATCAGAATATAATTTCGCCTAACTGATCGGCTAATTTCTCGCTCGAACGATGTTTGAAGAAATATAAGACTAGAATACGTTTTGGGCAATTCACCCAAATTAATGACAACCATTAGGGAAGAAAACTATACTGAATCTGTCGACGAACTCTTTTTATACGCACAAAACACGCAAATACAGCTAATAATATTAATCGCTCTAGACACTCCTCCTCCCTTAGGGTAAAAATGTTGTGTAGTTACTATAGTTACTAGACCATTGAAATAAAATAAAGGAACATTCTTCTAGAGATTATCTTTAAACCGGTATTATTATAAACACTGAACATTTTGTATGAAAAGTCATTCTTCATTTATAATCGTTGAATTAAAAACAATTAGAGTACAACAATTTGATTAAAATATAATTCCAATAATTCAAAACAGTTAATTATATTATTTAGCAAACAAAATATTTCTTTATAAGAGGCCATAGAGATCCTGGCTAAATAATTGCAGAAAAAGATCACTTTGTATTAATGTTACCATTTTTCTCTTTTTTTTAACAATAAATACTTATTATTATTTATATAAAAAATATTTTGAATAAAAATTTTTATTTAAATGTATATAAAAATTTCAACTATGAATATTCACTTCCATAAATTCGTAATTAGTGTATATAATTATTGCAGTAAAAAATTGGAAAAAAATATTCAAAAATACGCCTCTGTGTGTACGAAGCCAGGTCGTTTCGTGTTCATTACATATGGAGATAGGACGTTTTGAGTTCCACGGGAAAAACTATTAAAAAAAAAAAATTAATTTTAAGCTCATCAAAAAAAATATTCAAAATACAGTAGAGTCTCCCTTTATCCGGACTAGATGGGATCGGACTCTTCCCGGATTACAGAAAATCCGGATTAAACGGAATTACTTTTTTCGACTTACTAAATAAATATTTTTCCAAAAATAAAAACAACAACTCCTTCGTCCATCAATTAATATACGTCTCATAGTAGATCAATACAATCGACATTGAGACATAAATCATTTTTATCTAATATTTAAACGTATGTATGTACACATAGAAGAACTCAAGTACGAAAAAGTCGAATTTCCGTTTTATCGTCTTCGAATAATCCACTACGTGGACACAATGAAAACATATTGGAAAAAATTTTGATGTTTCCGTTTCTCCTCTCTCTTTCTCTTCCTTTTCGACGGCCCACCGACGGCTAACCCGCATACACGTGCGTACACGCGTAAACACACAATACGTTTCTGATTGTGTAATTGTGTATTATACGCGCGCGCGCGATTATTTATTCCAGACGACAATAATATAATGCCGGTACCTGCGCCTGCCAGCATGCCGTCGACCAAATCAAAAAAAAAAAAAAAAAAAAAAAAGGGTCACCACCTCGCGCACGCGGTCGGATTACGTTTTATTTGTTCTCCAGGTACCTATTTTTTTTTTTATTATTATTTATTTTATTTTACTACACATGCACGCGCCGCGAGCTCGCACCGACTGTGCACAAAAAACGAAAAAAAAAAAAAAAACACTACGCACGTCCTATTTATACTGGCGGCTGTTATGTGTGTTACTATACAACTGTATACTCGTAGATACATACAATATAATATATATATATATACACACGCACATGGTTGTACTTATATAGGGTGTCTCAGTGTGATTCGACAAATTCAATAACTTTTGTACTAATAATTAATTTTATACATTTATTTTTTGAAAATCATTACTACGGCATTGCGCTATAAAACATTTAATTAAAAATTTTATTTTTTAGGTCCCAAATTTTTAAACTTGAAATTTTAACCAACAGTTTCAGAAAAAAGTTAGAAATTGCCAATTTGTACACCTGGTTTTCAGAAAAATATCTGTTCATTTTCTACGATTTTTTTACGTTTGCGAATAGTTCAATAATTTTGTCATATTATCAATTTCCTCCTTCTATTTTATAAAATTTTAAGAGTACCCATACTAATTATTTTTTATAGTATATGAATTACATAGTTTGTGGGGACGCTTTTTTATTGAAAGCCCGAGAGCACCATTTCTTCTATTTTTCCAATCCGAACACTGGTCATATTAAAAGTAATATTATGACATCAATAAAATTGTTGATATTATGAATTGTTTAACAATATCGTTAAATTATTTGCAAACTTAAAAAAAAACCGTAGAAAATTAACGGTTTAATCTTTATTAGAGATTTAAGCGCCAATATTATTCTAAAAAACAGATTCACAAAATGGCAATTTTGAAATTTTTCTTAATCTGTAGTGTAAAATTCCAAATTTGAAAATTTGAGTCCTAAAAAAAAAATAAAAATTAGGTAAACGTTATTTCTGAAATACAATGCTGTAGTTATGATCTTCAAAAGTAAAAAAATAATATAATTAATAAAACAAAAGTTATTGAATTTATCAAATCGTACTGTTACATCCTGTACATATTTATATACATACAGCTCCTTTGATTACTTGGATGAAATTCTAAAAAGCGGATAATATATAATATAATACTATATATATATATATACATACATCACACACATGATATTATGTGTATGCTATACGAATTTGTGTGAATAACACGAGAAACGACGGCGACAGTGGCGTTCGTGTGAAGCAGATGAAATATTAGTATTATAATGTATATTATATAAAATGTTGAGATAGATGATCTTTATGAAGTCTGAATATGTGCAGTTATAGATCGTGATCTATATGCGACGGGTCAAAGGCCTTAGGGCTGTAATAAAAGACAGTACGAAGGAGAGAAATCCCTTGTTCGTTATAGCTGTCCAATAGACCAAAATTTCTTCTAGTCACTCGTTTAAAACGGTCATTTCTGTATCAAAGCGTAAGGAAAAACTGCCAAAAAATCTATTTGAAAAGATATAATTTACAGAACACGAGATTTACATGAATTTTTTTTTTTTTTATATATTTATCCGTTAATACGAGAACAACGGTACTGAAGGCACATTACATCAAAATTACTAACAAAAAAAAAATTTAACAACTATTGGGCCAAGTACAGAACTTAAAAATATTGAAATTTTTCGTTTTTATTTAATAAAATTTTTAGTTTTAGGTGTATACTTAAATAGTTTACTAAAAATGGCACTGAAACAATCGCTAAAATCGTTAATCAGAATTTTTTTTTTTGTTCATGTTTAAAGCAAAAATTTTAGCGGAAATCATAAATAGCGATTTTTCAATGTAAACCTTATAAAATTTGATGATATTTATCCGATAAAAACTTTCTTTCACTCACCACTTATTTTCCTAAATACGGTTCAAACTTCTTTACGGTTAACCCCATGAATCATTTTTATATATATATTTTAAGTTGATAATACGTTTCGAACGTCTATTTTTCGTAAAATGTCAAATTTTTATTTCATACAATTTATAATTTTTAATCATAAAATCCGAAATCTTGATACTAGTTATGTTTTCATATTTTCTGCAGCCTTAATCCCAAAAAATTGGATTTGAGTTAAATCCGTTAAAATAGCATATATATATATATATATATATTTAAAACTTTATTTATTTAGTAGTAATATTAGTAATGAACAAGTTTTCTGTAAAATATATTACAACAATATATTCCCCCGGAACAATGTCCTAATTACGCTACTACAGTGGGCGGTTTATGTTGAATCGAGTTTTGGAAATTCGCAATACTTTTAACCGAATTGATGCTTATTAACGTTATAAAGTTTACGGGAAACATTTTATGCGATTAATTTTTCGCTCTCGTTCAAACGGACTCGGAAGCACTATTATGATGACAAAGTTTATTAAAACGTTTTAATATCACAAAAAAAGTGTATTATTTAAAATACGCATGTCATTTAAAAATTATTAATATAAAATAAAATAACATTTCCCCGATTGAACAATAAAATATTATTACATGTTTTATTACGTTTTATCGCATGAACGTCGTCATCAATTTAAAGGTCTATAAAATCCAAACGAAATACATACTGCTTGGGCTCTTCTTCGACGGACTGTCACTTAATATTTTATTCGTGACGCCCATAGCCAGATTAAGGGGGTTCTAGTAGGAGCTACAGCCCCGGGGCCCACCCAAGTATAAAAGTGACAAGGGCCCATACAGTTTCAGACTGAATCACATTTTTCCGTGATTTTAAGTCATGCTTAACGTAAATGAAGTGCTAAGGGAGAAGTAAAGCAAGAAAATAAATGTATTTATGAAAATAATTTTTGTTTTATACTAATATATTATTATTACCTTTTTTTTTTTTTTTTTGTCGGCATGTTAATAAATTCAAAACTTATCACTAAACTTTTTTTTATTTTATTATTTTATTAATTTGGTAGTCTTGACTTTTATTATGCCACAAATTAATACTCTTATAGGTGTAAATTAGTTAGAAAAATGTATTTTTTGCGTGCGAAGCGTGAGGATTTTCAAAGAATTTTTTGTCCAAGGGGCCCATATAAAATTTCTACCCCGGAGCCCAATGAGCCCATTTAATCCGGCATTGACGACACCGATGACGATTGTGATGATGTTAACATGATTGATGTGATAATTTCATAGTTTTCCTATAGAAAATAAATCATATCTCACTTTTGTACGATATAGATACTCGAATAATACTCGCTTAAACACAAGTAAAGACTTTTACGCAACAGTGAGAACGCTCGCGGGTAAGCAGAAAAGGATCATTTGAGTTAGGGATAAAAGTAAACGTGACGAAAAAGTCATTACTAGGGAAATAGGTTTTTGAATATTTATTTATTTTGTTTTGTTTTTCTGAAAAACTCGAGCAATAGAAGACATTTTTGAACAATCAGTCGTTGTTTACTAAACACAACGTGACATTAGGTGGAAAAAAATACGTCGTACTGGTGACGGTGCCGCGATCTCGGGTCACAAAACTGGACTGTTGTGTCGGGAAACGCGGAATTGATTCCCGGATAAAAGTGAATCAAATACAGATTCCAAAAAGAACTATAAGGAAATATTGAACTTTGGACCTGTACAAATTTTGGCTTTTCATTATCATAATGTCCCCAAGTTGCACAACAAGTCAAGGGGTGTATATAGATTGAGCTGAGTGAAGCGACGGCGCCCGAGGACCGTAGCGACGAGTCCAAAACACGCACAGTATCTGCTGATAATAATCAATAGGAAAATATCATATTTTATTATTAAAATATTGCTTAAATGGGAAGGGAATTGTTGCTGGTTGAATATATCATAATAATAAAATTTGAAAAGTTAATTTGACGTGGTTGTATTACGGGAACCAATTCATATTATGTTACCTGTAAACAACTCGGGAACCAATACGACAAAAGGGAACCAACTCGTAGTCGTCCGTTGGGTCATGTGAATTCAGTTATAATATTACTCGTGTAAATCTGTTGTATTCATTGAGAGGCTTCTTGTGGGCAAACGTGCAGGGGAGTCTTTCAGGAGTCCGAGTGAAAAAGAAGTTCCCCCGTTTGGTTTTAGTTAGGGATCCGTGACATTTATATGCTAATCGGACACCACTGGCATAATATTCTTCGTTTTACCGCCACACATGTTATATGTCAATGCCCGATTCTGTAAAAATGTTGATTAAACTTTTTTTTCTCCTATTTTATCAATCTGGGCTATAAATAATATTTAATATGTACACAATGACAATATGTATTTACCACTGGCGTTCAGATTTTAATGCGCAATAAACCCAGAAAAAAAATATCCTAATAAAATACTACTTATTGCACTAAATGATTGTATTATTTAAAATAAAAATAAAAATTGTGTTGTTTTTTACATAATTCACAAACATATAAACGCAAACGGCACACATCCAACATTTTGACTTTCATAGTTCTTTATAAATTAAATAATTTCAAGTACCTAAGGTGCAATACGTATATACAACAACAAAAGTAGGTCGTAGCACAAAACAGAACGTCTGTCATGATGTCTGTCGCTATTTATTCAAATCATATTGTGGCATTTTTTTAAACTCCGCAGCATAATTTTATAAATAAATAATTCTTTCACATTTGAAAACGAGAAGTTACAACTATTACTATACTTACAATTTTTTACAATCAACTGTTCATTAGCGTTTCTGTCATTAAACCTAAAGTGCATAAAATATGAAAATATACTAAAGCAAATAAATTATTTTTAAAACAATTTAATTTATAAGAAGATAATCAGATGATAACTGATAATAATTAACAATAATTTGAATTTAACTATTTGTTAAAAATATGAAAAAAATGCCTTTAAAATAAAACGAAAATGCACTCAAAATTCAAAAATATGCTAAAAATTAGTCGCATTTTTAAATTATTTGATACACGAAATAAATTTTGTTTGTGTTTTATCAGAAACTAATGAAATCAGAATTAAAATCCTAACCTTTATTATTATTTTGTTTGATCTATTGTTACACATATTGTTCGGATAAAAGCGTACTGAGAAAAATAAACTCTTTAGTAAAGTATACTACGTTTCTATATACAATTTTTATAATTTACAGGCTGGAAAAACCTTTTTGAACACTTAAATTAATCTAAAAGAGAGAAAAATTATAACGGAATAAAAAAAAAAAAAAAAAAAAAATGCACATCGTTATAAATGCAATTACGCATTCTTTATGCTTCGTTCAGAAAACAAAAAAAAAAAAAAAGTAGGTATACATATAAATATAATAAAAAAATAAATATCTCAATCGGATCCCTTCCCCTACATGTTTAAACTGTACGCGTATAATTTTACTACCATTATTGTTGTTATTAATATTATGTTTTACGCGCGCGGATAATCATGGGCAACGTAGGGGGTGGTGGTGCTGGAATCTTCTCAGTCATCACTGTCGCCGTAAATCTTGCACGACGTCTCGTAGCGATTTTACCCTTTTTTTTTTTTCTTTTATCAACCCTTCCCGTTCACTGCTCCCTTTTTTCCCCGTCAATTTAATACGTATAAAACACACTCGTACACCATTAATCTCGCGAAAATATCCACGCCGATTCCACTGCCACCGACGTTGGCACCACGTTTGTGTACCGTCGCGATTATTTTTTTTTTAGAGAGATCGAATTGGGAATGCCTAAAAAATATCTCAAACGCTCTCAAAAACAAAACATACAACTTTGACTTCTTTTAAAAGTCAAAAATGAAAAAGTTGGAAAAATGTGAGGGAGTACCACCTACTTAAATTTAGGTTTTTTTTTTTTTTTTTAATCAGGTCAATCTAACTTCTTAATCTGCAATGTTAATTTGATAATATATATTTTAGCCGCCAATTAACAGGTTATCTTACATTTTTTGTTGCCGTTTCTTGTCAAAATTGATCGTCATACATTTTGTAGACAAAAAAGATTTTTTCGAATTGTATACACGCCGCTTAATTATATTTTCGTTTTATAAGATTCACTCATTCGTAACCATAATATTTTGTTGAAATTTTGTGTTATTCGTTATAATTCTGTTTGAAAAAATCCCAAAAAATATAAAAGTTAAATTTATTCATAAATCCATAGTGAAAGTTTCTCAAAATTAATCAATATTACTTAAGATACGCTTAACACTAATTGCCAGTTTTAATGTATTAAAACGCTAGAAAAAATGGCAATGCACCAAAATCACAACTTGAATATAAGGTAGCTAACTGTTCAATTTTAAAACGCGTAGGACGAATAATAAATCATAAACAACGATATTCTTCTCTGCTTTATACCATTGAATAATATCGTTTTTTATTTCAAAGTTACAAATTTATCTATGTTATATTTTGAATAATACTTTAAATATAAAATTTCAAGCTTTGTAGGACTAAGGAAGAAAAGAGAAACTTCAGTATTGACCTGCTCACATTATAAGACAATTGAAAACGTATCAAATAAAACTATCCATATTTGTTCTTAATTTTTCTTATTAAACGAATAAATATATAGTTTCATCCTACATCCAGAGCATTAATAGAACCAAGGACTCAGATCGAAACGTACAAACGTAAATGTGTCTTGAGCAGTGAAGAAAGGTTCTTAAATATTATATTTATTAAGACTTTTTTCTTCTTCTGGAATCCTCAAAGCACGAATATTGGCACCTCAAAATTGTACCGTCTGCACTCCACAGATAATTTCAAGGCACGAATGACCAGTACCCCTACTCTTAATTACAATTAAGATTAATATTAAAAAAAAAAAAGATATTAATTAATATTTTTCGTTTAGTTACGATCAATCTAAAATGGGTGCAATACTTCATAAATGATATATGATTTACGATCCACGCGATTTCTTTTGTCGTTTAAGATTTAGTACTGCGCATATAACGTGTCGAACACTCGTGTACTGTATATAACATTCGCTGTATGAAAATAGGGACTGATTATTATTATTATTATTATTACTGCATATGCGTCGTCTCCGACCGCGACAGATTGAATAAATTACGTACACACACGCGCAGCACGTTTATATTTTATGAAAATTTCACCGTCGTCGTCGTTTACTCAGCTGAAAGGCGTTTTTTTTTTTTTTTAATAAATTGCAGCCGGGAAAACGCGTGTATTCAAACACACTGTTGTGTATATTACAGTGTATGTGATAAATAATCTGTATACTATATACGGTGTGTTTGTGGAATATCGGCTGCATCGTTCCACGTGCCAGTGTTGGCCGACGAAATATATTATGGTTTTTTTTTTATCGATTTTGAATAAATGCGATAAGTTCGGATGTTACGACGATGTGCGTGCAATACGGAAACGAAAAAATACTCAGGTAATATACTTACCTCATAAACTTGGGCGCTCAACTACGATATATTGCTGGACGCGCGCATTTATATCGAGGGATGGGGAAGACAACGGGTCAAGGATTTACGTACATAGACGCTTTTCGCGACTTTTTAGTTTTTATGGCGTTTATTTTTTTATATTTGCTCCGTCAAGACCCATATAATATGTAACAAAGTATATTATCGCTATACAACGAACTCGATGTCGTGATGTCTCGTTATAACGTATTATACGTATTACACGACGTGTTATGTATGTATAGTTTTTATGATGTCGATCGTTACCATAAAAATAAAGCTTCCAATTAAACATTCGGACGAGTCATTTTTTTTTATTGTTGGCCAATAATGTTATAGGACGTTAAAAGTTATCATGGTACCGTGCAATTATATCACGATGTGGAAAACTTAAACGCAGTGACCCGTCAAAATATCTCCACGGAAAAATAACCTATAATCACTGTTTAAATTTATTTCACACATTATGAGTCGAGACAGTGTTTGATTTTAGTAACCAGTATCCCGGTCAGTGGCGAACGCAGGATTTTACCAAGGGAGGGGCTAATTGTAAAACAAAATATTTCTAGTGTCGTTTGATTTGAATTTAATATTTTAACGTATGCAATTATGCCTTAAATCGTTTTCATCTCGTGGTAAAATGACAAGCAAGAATATTCCTACCCCCGTCAAACACCCCACTGAGAGAGTTTCTACCACATAAAAAATATTGTCAAACAATAAAAACCACCACTGTCGTGAAACAGTTTGAAAATACTCAAAAAATGTCTATTTATATAGCTTTTAGGATCATTATTTTGAATTTAATACTAAATTAATATATTTTAAACTGATTTTGTTCACGTTAAAAATAAAAATAAATTGCCACGCGAACACTAGTATACGATTTTGAATTAAAATTACGCTCAACTTATTCTTTCATACCTAAAGATTTTTTGAATATTTTCCTATGTATCTTTTTCGCATAAAATACGTTCGTAAAGATCGGATATTATTCATTTATTATAAATTCACTATCGAGAACTAATCAGAGTAAAATGTATGAGTTCTTAATATTACCATAAAATTGCGATTAGTTTTTAATATTTAAAATTTGTAAAATTTAAAAACTATAAAAGATATAAATATCTTACTATTATTATAATATAATATAAAATTATTAAGTCAAGTTTAGTAAAATAAAAAAATGGATTAGTAATAAAGTCACCATTATGCTGTACCTAATCAAAAATAGTATAAAAATGTGCTTTTTAGTAGTCATTCCAGTACGATTAGAGAAATGCAATAACTTTTGTTCTATTAATAGTTTTTAACTTTATTTGAAAATTATTACCACAGCATTGTGCTATAACAATAAAATATCCTTTTTTTTAGGTAGCAAATTTCCAAATTTTAAATTTTATACTTAAGTATTAGAAAAGATTCAGAATAGTCATTTTGTAAACCTGATTTTTTAAAATTTTTTTAAAGTTTGCAAATAATTTAATAATTTTGCTATAATCAGGTAATAGTATGACGTTAATTTATTATGATATTACGACTTATTTAACAATATTATTTAATTAATCATTAACTTAAAAAATCTTAAAAAATTAACGAATTACCCTTTATTAGTGATTTAAGCACTAATTTTACTCTAAATATCAAATTCACAAAATTGCTATTTTGAATTATTTTTAAAATTGTGACATAAAATTTCAAATTTAAAAATTTAAGTTATAAAAAGAAAAAATTATGCTTTATCGCGTAACGCAATGCTGTAGTAACTAATTAAAAAAAAAAAAAAAGTTGAACATTTTTAAAAGAACAAAAGTTATTGAATTTGGAAAATCGTACTTTGACACCTTGTATAATAAATATGTATAATATAAAAATGTCATTTAGAGTGAAAATGTACATTTTTTTTTTTTTTTTTCTTTCAATAATTATTTTGGTATTAACCCCTGTGAATGTATTCACTATCACTATAGTGGTGCATATGCTGCAAAATGTATTTCGTTATAAAGAGACATTTCGACCGAAGTTGTTTTGACGCACATATAACCCTCAGAACAAACCACCCCCCGATCACGTCTACACCGCCACGTACATAAGTCGTATAACAATATAATATGCGGACGGCACCACTGCCGCCGGTACGCGGAACGAACAAAAACGTATAATTACATTACGACCGATTTCCGGAACGACGACGAGAAATTTGTTAGTGCGATGGGAATAATACGTTGCGGGTCGGTCGGGCGAGTCCACACGTTCGTGTGTGGGATACGGGTTTGAGTGTGTACTCGCATAGTATAAACATTGTATCAAATACATCAAACTGTATACACGAAACGTAATGCGTTTACTTTGGACGTGGTATTGTTGACCGGAAACGTTTGTCGGAATTCGAGATAAGACGATACAGACAAATGTAGCTTTCTTAACGCGAAATTTCGAGTCGTCTTGCAACGAATTCGATTTTAAAGCTTTTATCTCACGTGTTTTAAATTCATTTAATTTTTCGGCTATAGAATAGAATTCCAATACAATAAACATCTTTACTCAAATACTTTTTATTTTATACGGGCCATAATTTATATTTTATAAATAATATCCTAGTTTTAAATTACTTTACACGCGCCGCATTAAGTGTGTATTATGGTAATTGAATTATCACGATTCATAGATGTAAAATATACAGCAAAACTATAGAATCAACGTACAATCAATTCATATTCAATCAAAAAGTTCATAATTACTATGGCTCGGAAGTTGTAGGAGCTAAAAAAGGCAAAATATGCACGAAAAAATTGTAATATATGCATTAAAAATGTTAAATATGCAAAAAAGTTTAATGAATATGCAAAAAAATTATTCTAAATAATTCCAAAAATAAAATACATCAGACTTTGCTATAATAAATTAATAGTATACATAAAAACTATTTATAACTGAAAAAAAAATTATGTCTGGTTTTCATTTTTGACGTCTTATTGAGCTGAAAATAAAATTAAAAATATTTTTTCAGTATTTTTAAATTACGTAAAAAATACATGTTTTATAATATCTGTTAAGTTATTGCATCGAACCACCAATAATTTTTCAAAATTGAAAAAAATAATTTTTTTTAGAAAAATAAGAAATATGCATAATATGCGTATAAAACCAATGAAATATGCACTTTTTTAGCTAAAATTGGCAAAATATGTATTTTTAATTTTCAATTTTTCAACTCACCATTGTATACTTCAGATTTCTAGCTAGGTCTACTATAAATTGAGAGCATACAGAGCAATATGCAATTCCTACAACTTCTGAGCCCTAGTAATTACTTTTCACTCGTTACTTAAATAAATCGAATCATTTTTATGTGTGTGTGAAATCAATACGAACATAAATAATATTGCGATTTGTTGGATTTTCAATGCATTTAATAATAACTTCAAATATTTCTATTATTTTCTAATATTTTTAATGTATTTTTTGAGATTTTAAACACATTGAATTCACAACCCCATAATTATCACTATTTGATAAGCTGCATTACAAGTGTTCCATTATTTATATTAATTCGTAAACCTATACGAATATGAAATACTGGCGAGTCAGAATACCAATATAAAATATTTTTCCATACAATAATATTATTATTATAGTTAAAATGTCTTTTGGACGGTACAGGAGGAGGGAAATACTCCGTCTCGCCTCCCTCGCCGGGCGTCCACCACGCACGTTGACAAATCTTGACGCGTTCGAACAGTCGAATAACCTCCTCAACCGAAGTTGCCCGTCACACAGCTGCGATATGTACCGCGAGTACGGACGAAATGCACGGAGAGAATAAACGTTTGCACGCGTCGAGTTTTCTCGGCTAACAACCCAATTGACGTTCGGCTTACGCCTAATACTACCTACATAATATATGCGTGCGTGCATATATTATTATTTTTGTATTATATGTATATCTAATACAATAATAAAACGTTTCGGTTTAGGGCGCATAAAATCGATATTGACGTTTCATATTACGTACATATTATATTATTTTATTATACCGAGCACGCACCACGACGACTGCATACCACCCATGACGGATGAAAGTTATGTTTTTTTATTTAATGTTGCCAATATTTCGTATACACTACGTGTACGCAGCAGCACTCCAAAACAAATAATATATTATGTACACGCATAACCGCGCGCGCCGC
Source organism: Stegophylla sp. TES_Ste_2020 (assembly GCA_025469315.1). Classification (NCBI taxonomy): domain Eukaryota; kingdom Metazoa; phylum Arthropoda; class Insecta; order Hemiptera; family Aphididae; genus Stegophylla; species Stegophylla sp. TES_Ste_2020. The sequence continues at coordinate 34,112 of JAIPRM010001701.1, forward strand.
CGTTCTCGAATCCCGAGGGGTAGGAGAGGGAGCAGGGACACTGTGTACCGTTGTTTTAAAATTCTTATAGGCCTGCACCCCTGTTCCGTGTTTATATTAACCGAAACGCGGTGGGGCCATTCGTTCCACTAGCAGTACATACCATAAAACGTACACGTACAGACATCCAGTGTGGAAACGAATAAAGAGTAAATACGCGTTTGAACGCAACAAAACAAAACCCAACGATTATAAAATAGTCCCAAAGAAAAGGAAAATATACGTGTAAATGTAATTTATTTTTATTTATTTTTTTTTTTTTGTCGTCATGCGTGCGTGTGACATATGCAGTGCATTTTTATTAAGGGTATGTTTCTGTGTTCGAACGGACACTCTGTCAAGACTAGACATAAGGAAAACGATAATTGGAATCCGTTGTTCCGTTTTCCAATGGTCCTACAGATAACATATTATGTATTTAATTATTTATTCCTAGTTTAATGTTCTCATCGGTTCATAATTTATGGCATTGTGTTGCTGTCACACAATCTATGATCTAAAATAATCTAAAACTGAAATTGTACTGCTAACCTGCACCGGTTTTATTAACTATTGTCATATTATACAATTTTAACAACGTAAAAGCGAGTTTTATTAATTCGTTTATTTCAATTTAGGTATTTAACGTAAACATTGTAGTATATTCAAATTGTAGCGAAAGAATAATTTAAATCCCCACCTGAGTGGTAAAAGTATGGAAATCACCAAAGTGTCCGAAACTTTTTTCGGTAATTGTTGGTTTTGAGCACTTTGGACACGTTTAGAACAGAGTAAAATCTGAGCAAGAAAAATGTAACTACTTTCTGTACAAACGGGGTGTTTCAGTCACCAGATTGCAAGTGTGGGAAGCAATAATTGATCCGTCACGTCTCGTATATCCCCGTCTGCATTTCACTACTGTTGATAAAATTTCTTAGTTCCCAGTCCAATTAGTTTCGCAGTTATGAAAAAATTAATAAAATCGATTTTTATGAAATTCATGTATACGGTTTATTATTTTGCTATTTTTACAAAATTTTCTGCAGTTTTCTTCGTTTTTGGAAAAAGTGTTGAGAATTTTGAAAAAAATTGGCCTTTTTTTGAAACTATTGGACAAATATCTCTGTACGAAAGAGTGTTCACATGAACAGAAAATAAACGAATAAAATAAAGAAACAACATTGGAAACGCATTAGCTTCACATCTCTTCACATAGAATCTACTAAAGTTATATATGAAATTTAAAAAGCTAAATGTATAATAATCTTTCAACTAACAACATAAAAATGTATTATCATCAGTGGCGTAGCATGTAATTTAGCCTCCCGGGGCGGAGATCAGATTTGCCGCCCCTTTTAAGAAAAATTTGCTTTTTTTCCTCTCTGCTTCAGTTTTTTCAAAGACCTTAATTTTCATTTTTTTTTTTTTTGGCTTTCTGCTTCAATGCTTAAATTTCAAAAGATGTTTTAAATTCTAAACGGAGTGAAGA
>JAIPRM010001702.1:0-35617 GCA_025469315.1 Stegophylla sp. TES_Ste_2020
ATTTTTTTTTCTTATATTATTAACTTCCTTTGTTCAGAATCGTTTTACTGAAGAAATGATTTATCGTTTCTTTAAAATATAATACGCCCGTCAAGAGAATACCACCTGTCGTGCGAAGTACACCCATTGTGCGAAGTATGTCCGCTTTTTTATTTTGAAGTTATGTTAAAAACAAATTTCAATTTCATAAAAAATTCCGGTAATTGCATATAAAACCGTTTTCGGTCAATTTTTCGACAATTTTTCTTCGTTAACTGAAAAAGTATTGAGAAATTTGAAAAATAACCTCCCTAAGCAATTTAAGGTACTATTCAGGTATGATTTGGGTGGGATCTATAGAGTTACTGATTGAAACTTTTAGACAAGTATTTCTATACAAAAAAGTGTTCACAGAAAGAGACAAAAAAATAAAATAAACATTATTGTAAAATCATAAGCTCCTTGGCTCCGCTCAAAATCTAAAAAAGAATTTTCTATTTAAATTTTTTTGAAATAATTTTTATTGCCTTAATTATTTATTTATATGATAAAAGAAATGTGTTAAATTATTTAATATCTTATAGTTACATAAATATATATTATTACAATATTTGTACATATAAAAATTTAACGTGAGCCACCAAAAATCTGATTGCGACCCAATTTTGGGCCGCGATCCACAGTCTGGGAACTTCTGATCTAAGGGGAATACACTGGAATCAGCTGCTGAAACTGGTTCACTGATAAGGCACGAAATGCATAGGTCGTGCTTGTGGTGACATCATACTAAAAAATCTCAGGTATGGAGTACAATTTGTAAAAATAAGCTATAAAATAGTTTATCATTTGTATACATTTTTATCAATGCTATTCTCGTTTTCTCAATTATTAATTTTTTCCTAATCAACAACTAATAGTAAAGTTAGTAGTCAATACACTTTGACCTTTATTTTCATAATATATTATTATTACTGTTATTTCCGCGTTCAGTTGGCCTGTCACATCGGTGTTGGTTTTATTTGCAGTGCACAGTCGTTAAACTACAATACTTTTTCCGCTACGGTGTATTTCACACTATTACCAAGATGGCATCGAATCTCTTGAAAAATCTCATTAAATTGGATGCCAGAGTGTCTGTGTCTCACAACATCTGTCGTGAGTATTGAACGGTGTTCAGAAATTTTATTTAAAATAGATAAATTTCGTAAAATTGTACATCAACAGTGCCGATTAGATGTCTATCAACGGCAGCACCCCGTGTCAAAGACAAGACTGGCAAAAACATAGTATTTGTTGATGGAGTGCGTACCCCATTTTTATTATCAGGCACAGACTATGCATCTTTGATGCCTCATCAATTGGCTAAAGAGGCACTCGTGTAAGTTCAACAAGTTTTCTATGCCTTTTTATTTGTGAAACTAGTGCTCCTTTTCCTTATGACATGTACCTACATTACTTAACCTTCTATTGAACTTGTTTAACAAGCTATTAGCTTTTTTTTTGTACCTTGTTGGTTCAGTATCTTAAGTATTTTGTATTTCTGACTTAACCAAGCTTTTTCAGTAGGTACCTATCTAATAATTATAACTAGAGGCGTAATTTCAGATTTTCCGTAGAATGCAAAATTTATATCGCCCCAGTTTTCATTTGGTTAAAACTATATTGCATGCTGCTCTCAAAATATCTAACAAAACAAATATTTTGTCAAAAGACTTAGACCAAGAAATGAAAAAGTAATACAAATATTCTAAACTTATACCTGTACTTGGGAGTTTGTTCAATAAAACGAGGTACCTACTTATTATATAATAAAAATTAAATATAAAATAGATTTTCAATCAAACATGTTTATTTATTATTTTATTTAAAAAAAAAAAAAGCTTATTTCCATGGGTATTAAATCTATGATGAAATCAATAAAATATTTGCCTTTTGTATTCACTTTATAGCTTATGATATATTTATTTTCAATAAATATTTATACTCATAAAATAAAATAAAACCTAAAATTTTAGATTATTCAAGGCTATCTACAATGTTTAATGACTAATAAAACAAAATAAAATGTTAAAGGTTAATATACTAATTGCTTTCCTTAAATTAGTTTTTGCATCTTTGTTACTTTTGACAGTAATTAATTGTAAATTATTCAAGTGTTATGTCTACCTATATCTATAATAAAAGCGCAAAGCTTTCTTTGAAAAGAAAATATTATTCATTTAAAGCAATAAATATTGTTAAAATCGTGAGAATAATAGAAAATAATTATTTTCCCTAAAAAAAAATTATGAAATTGAAATGGAATTTAGGCCATAGTGCCTCCATTTCAGTTATACTAAAATTTTCTTGTTCTAAAAGTCTACTAGGGCATTGAAATATAAAGTGAAGCAAATCTCCATCTCATCAAATAATGCCACCAATAACATGTATAAATATGGTTTTTTTTTTTTTGTAAATTTAAATTTACAGAAATGGGCTTGTTTATACTTTTACAACTATATTTGTTTTTAATATTCTTAGATTATAGTATTTGTAGATCTTATAAAATATATTTTGTTTATTTTCATTATGTAAGGAATTAAAGTATTTTCATTTACCTATCAGGAAGTAAAATTTGCCAAAGGTCAAGGTATTATATTAGTGTGTAATAAATTGTATAACTGCCACATTGTATTATTTAATTCTTATTAATTAATTGTATTATGATCGATATTGAGTAAAATAATACAAATTTTATGTCAAATAAGTTTTGTTTTATATTTTAAAATCAAATTTTTGTAACAATATTACATGTAGAGGGGCATAGTAATGAATTTTGACTTCACTTTTTGGTTTTAAATTATAATACTTAAGAGGACTCTATATCCGTATGTGTTGTCTTCGTCTTACAAACGCACAACATAACAAATTCGCATTCAGTGGAATTAATTTAATATCACCAGTTTTAATATTTGAGTAAATTGACCCATCATCAAATTTGGAAGTGAGATCATTATCTATGTTCCTATGTAGGTATTTTAAGATATTTCAATTTTCAAACGAGTTAAAAATGCTTAAAATATCACAATTTTAAAATGCTTATAACTTGCTTGAAAATTTATATATCGTAAAAAACCAAATTGAAACACAGATAATGATCTTTAAATTTGATAATGGGCCAATTTACTTTAATATAAAACTGGTGATATTAAATTCATTCCGCTGAACAAAAATTTGAAAATTTTTCTTCTATTATTAACTTTAACATTAACATTAACACTTTTTTTCTCATTAAATTTTTTTTACTTTTTTTTATTTATTAGGTAAAAAAAGGTAAAGTAGAGTAAATTAAAGTAAAGTAAAATAAAGCATACATAAGAAAGTAAAGTAAAGTTAAGCAAAGCAATGATAAGTAGTAATATAAAGTAAAATATAGACAAGGAAGCTGGACATACTTCGTACCATGGGTATTCTTTGCTCTTCGGGTCAGATACATTTTTGGTTGGTGTGTTGAAAATAACAAATTTTATTGTTCTTTATATTATTAACTCCCTTTGTTCCGGATCGTACCATTGAAGAAATGTTTCTTTAAAATTCTACACATTCACCAAGAGTGTTTGACTTGAGAAACGAAGAATACCTGTGGTGCAAAGCGTATCCAGCATTCTTGTATATACTTAACTAAAATTCTTTCCGCTTTTACAGATTAGTTAACTATTGTGAATTTTTGATTGCCAGCAAAATATTAGGAATAAACATTTTTAATGTATAGGTTATAAATAAAATTATGTTTATTAATATTGTAATAAATAAAACTAAGTAAAACTAATATTTATATTTTTCCTAAATTTTTTTTTATTTTTGTAATGTGTATACTTGTTTTAAATTAGAGGCTTATTGAGGAAAACAAATGTACCTCGTGAAGTGATTGATTACATTGTATACGGTACAGTTATACAAGAGGTAAAAACTAGTAATATTGGACGAGAAGCTGCTCTTGCTGCTGGATTCCCATACTCTGTTCCAGCTCATACCGTTACAATGGCATGTATCAGTTCAAATCAAGGTATTACGACTGGTATTGGACTGATTGCTGCTGGTGCATATGACGTAATTGTTGCTGGCGGTGTTGAATTTATGTCTGACGTTCCAATTAGACATTCTCGAAAAATGAGAAGTCTCCTTTTAAGAGCAAACAAAGCCAAGACACCATTAGACAAATTGAAACTTCTTTCTACATTTAGACCAAACTTTTTAATACCAGAGGCATGTAAATACTTTTCAGAAATTCAAATTAAAACTAATCATTGTGTAACATGTGTTTAGTTACCTGCTGTTGCCGAATTCAGCTCGGGGGAGACTATGGGTTTCTCAGCTGATAGATTAGCTGCATCATTCAAAGTTACTCGAGAAGAACAAGATCAATATGCTGTCAGATCACACACTATGGCCAAAGAGGCACAAGAAAAAGGATATTTGACTGATATTATACCATTTAGATGTAAGCATTTGACTTTTATTTGAAAAATTTTATTTACTAAAACATGCATACTATTTAGTACCAAATACTTCAAAAATAATTGAAAATGACAATGGAATTAGAGTATCTCCCATTGATAAATTAGCGAAATTGAAACCAGCTTTTGTGAAACCACATGGTACAGTAACAGCTGCAAATTCATCATTTTTAGTAAGCTTCAGTTTCCTATATAAATAAATCTGTACCATATTTAATATAAATTGTAATTATTTTTATTATGAACTTAATTAGACTGATGGTGCATCAGCTTGTCTTATAATGACTGAAGAAAAAGCCAAACAATTAGGTCTTAAACCTAAGCTTTACCTGAGAGATTTTACTTATGTCGCTCAGGATCCTGTTGATCAATTGTTGCTTGGCCCAACATATGCTACACCCAAAGTATTGGAGAAATCTGGTTTGAGTATTAAAGATATTGATGTATGGGAAGTTCATGAGGCTTTTGCAGTAAGTTTATCAAAAGAAATAAAGAAATTTATAGCATACTTAAGACAATCAATACTGATATTTAATTTATGCATGCATTTAGGGACAAATTTTAGCAAATCTAAAAGCCATGGACAGTGATTGGTTTGCTCAGAAATACATGAATAGACAGAGTAAAGTTGGAATACCAGACTTGTCTAAATGGAACAATTGGGGAGGCTCGTTAAGTATTGGGCATCCATTTGCTGCTACTGGTAAATCATTTTATAATTTTTATTAGAAACTATTTTTAAAATTCGTTAATTTTTATTATAATTTTAGGAGTACGATTAACTGTTCATGCTGCTAACAGATTAGTTAGAGAAGATGGTCAATTTGGTTTAATTGCTGCTTGTGCCGCTGGTGGACAGGTAATATTTTATACCATATTTTTTTTTTTGTTATTTTATTATTTTGACATTTTATAGAATACTTATGTATTTTGTATACTTTTTTATTCTAATTAATAGGGAAAATATCAAGTCTCTAGTCTTATTAGTTTCGTAGTAATAGGGAAATTAATAAAATCGATTTCATGAAAATCTCGTCTATGCCATATTTACTAAACTTTTTAACAAGTATTTCTATAGGAAAAAATGCCGGACATGCTTCGCACGATGGGTGTTTTTCGCATGACAGGTGGGATTCTCTTGACGGGTGTATTGAATTTTAAAGAAACGATAAATAATTTCTTTAATGAAACAATTCTGAATGAGGAAGTTAATAATATAAAAAATAAATGAGAAAAAAAAAATGTTAGAAAAATGTCCAAAATACCTAGGAATTCTAAGTACTTCTTAGTTATAGATATTATTTGTTTTATAAGTATTTAAGTACTAATAATTGCAAATTTAATTTCACTTTTTGCTTTGATAAGATTTTTATAACATGTAGACAAAATATATAATATATTTTTGCATCTATTTTATTCTATACAATAACAATAAAATACAAATTATTTCATAGAATAAATTACTAAATACTTTAATATTTTATACAAGTTTTGTGTTAAATTTTAGGGAGTTGGCATGATTGTGGAAAGACATCCGGATGCAGTAGCGTTATAAATAAATATTCACCTTGGAATCATGTGCAACTGTAAGGCGATCTGGAAATAACATACATTTCTTAATTTATTATGAACAAGATAATATATACTTTATTATCTGATAAGTTTTATGATTCCATCTTGATTTATTATCAATATGTGCTATTTTATTATTTTGGTCTTAGGGACACTTATCATAGTTAATATTTACATATTTATAATTTGTTTTTTTATTTAAAAAAAATGAAATATTGTATTTTCTTATTTCAAAATTGTTAAGAATAAAGTTTATTTTTGTGATAACATATATATTTATTTTTACTTTTGTGATAAAGTAATCAAATTGTTTTAATGATGTGTTTCAAGTCATATATTATATAAATATTGTTAGGTATAAATTTTAGGTTTCAGATTAAATATCTACAAACAATCGGTAAGTTAAATAAAAGTCCACACAGTTTTCTGCAGCATTACATTTTAATTTGGTTATGATATAGTAATAGTAATATATACATTAAAGTAGAAACACATTAAATAACATTTTCAAATAAAAAATACTTATTATTTACAACATATATGATGCTTGTAAATAAAATGTAAAATATATTCACTTTTTTAAATTAGTAATTGTACAGTATTAAATAACTACAAGAATATGACATGGAATATGTATCCATCTAACACTAGAGACTTAAACGTTAGAAATAATGCAATGAAGGTTTACTGTTTGTATTACATCTTTTTAAAATGAACTGCTCACATGATTAATGTCCAGTCCAACGAATTTCTATTTTCGTGTGTAAACAAGTCGCTAGTTTAACTTGTAATTTTAACTTCTTACTAATGAAATTGATAGTACTCTCAATAAAATTTGTTATTGTAAAATTTCTATGGTATTAATGGACTTGATGTACCTGATGGGTGTTCTTCACACAACGGGTGGGATTCTCTTGACGGGTGTATTGAATTTTAAAGAAACGATAAATTATTTCTTCAATAAAACGATTCTGAACAAGGAAAGTTAATAATATAAAAAAAAAAAATGTTAGAAAAATGTCCAAAATTTTTTTTTTTACATTTTTAAAATCTTTTTTATACAATTTTCTACCTATGTTTAAATTTTCATAAAATTCGAATCATAAAATGATGGTTTCCGAGTCGTTTTTGTCAAATTTTGGGTAGTTTTTTACAAAAAAAAATTGAAGAATTGAGTAATTCAAATAATTACCTCTCTAAAGTACAATCTAGAGGCAAATCTGGTTTCAAAAAGTTATTGATCAGAACTTTTGGACAAGCATTTCCATACAAAAAGTTGTACACAAAAAAAATAAATAAATAAAATCATTGTAAAAACACAAGCTTTTTCACTTTGTTCAGAATCTAATAAGTAAATTTTGAGTAGTTTTTACAAAAAAAAAAGAATAAAATTAAGAATTGAGAAATTCAAAAAATGATCACTCTAAGTATCAACTAAAAATGGTAAAATTAGTATCAAAAAGTTGCTGATCGAGACTTTTGGATAAGTAGATCCATGCAGAAAAAAAATAAACATCAATGTAAAATCATTAACTTCTTCTCTTCGTTCAGAATCTAAAAAATAGAAGAAAACGAACAGATTAACCTTTAGAAGAAATTTAAGCACCAATATTTTTTCAATAATCAGGTTAACAAAATGACAATTCTAATTTTATTCTAAAATAGCATAAAAGTTTTAGGCCCTTCAGTTATTGTATTTGTCAAATCATATTGGGTCACCTAGTAAATTAAATTATTCTCCCAAGTCTGCAATGTATCGATTGTATATTCATTTGATCGATCATTATACATTATTAAAATGTAAATAGGAAAAATCCAAAATCTAATTATAACATTAAAATATATAAAATTATTACTTGTTAAATTTTTTCACAAATATCTTAATTTATGAAAAATAATTTACAAATTATTATTTTGTACTATCTTAATATTGACTGGAGTAAAGGTAATAAAAAAAACATTGTAATACAAGGGATATAATATTATTAATAAATACAAAATTACATATAAAATACCATATTCCTTTACTTTGAAAAATCATTTATTTCATTAATAAATTTTTGTATGTAATAATTTAATGAAATAACATTATATTTCTTATGTTATTTAAGAGCTGTTAACTCAATGATATTGAGTATTTATTATTTTATTAGGTATATACTTATATTAAAATTAAACAAACTTAATTCGGGATATTAGCTAAGTAATCTGACACTTGTTGTTGGTCAAGCTTCTCAAAAATGACTTCGTCATTTCTATTCTTACGACAAACTCCAACCTCTATATTGTCTGCAGTCATTTGTCCTTCAAAACCTTCTTTCAATGCCAAAATAGCTGTATGAATTGCATCTTCCAATTCCAAGTCTTCCTTATACCTAAGCACGTGAAAAGAAAGCACATTTATATAACACATTAACTCTTCATATATTTGTGTCATTAAAAAACCCGGAAAATTTAAGTTTATTTACCTTTTTTCTAAAAACTGTTTGCTATTAACATAATTCTTTCCCAATGCGGTGGCTTTCCATGCAAAGTATGCACCAGATGGATCACACTGATAAAGTTTAGGACCAGTTTTATCCCAGCCACATACCAACAATGACACACCAAAAGGTCTCACACCACTGAGAAAAGATAAATTTTTTAGATTAATAAAGATTAATAATATGTTGTACACATCATTTTTAAAAAAATACTTAATAAATACCAGCAATGACTATGAAATTGATTATTTTCATGTAAAATAATATCTTATTTTTTTTATTATTAAATTATTATTATTTTTTATCAACATATTTCTCGTGTAATTTTCTAGTCATGATTTTCCTTAAATGTTTGCTTAACGAATATATTTCTTATAAGCATTTAAAATTAGAATAACAGCTTATTATTTCCAGCCTAACAAAGTTATTCCATAAAAAAAAAAAAAAGGTGGCTTCTTTTAAAAATTATTAGTAACAAATTCAATTTATTATTTTTATATATAACTTTATAGTAATCCCTCATTATCCGCGGGGGTTAAGTTCCAGAAAAGTTGTGGAGATAATGAGACCATTGAAATTTTAGGTTGCGAAGCCATTTTAAAAAATATTAAGTACATTTATCTTGTGATGTAACAATATAGTTTTCTAAAATAAAAATTATGAACAGAATTCAAATTATAACGATAAAATGTTGTTGCATTTATTACATTTTATCGTGAACTCGACTGCACATATTTGAAACTGCAGATAGTGAGAGATTACTGTACTAATAAATCCAAAATATAAATTTTACTTGTCAAATGGTGGTTAGTTAAGGTGGAAATGTCTAGTTAGATTATTAAAAGAATCAAATAATAGGAAAATAAAATTATTATATTGAAATACAATCTGAAGTATATCTCTTTCTAAATCACAAGACTTTCATATGAATTTTAACTCCAAGATAAAAAAAAAAAAAAACATAAATAGTCTATAAAACTCAGTTCAATTAATAATAACAAACAAAATATTATATGATTTTACCCAACACGACTACAAAAGATCATCCAAATAAAATAAGATTATCACATTTGTGGATAGTATGTATGCACAAGATAGAAAACAAAAATAATAAAACCTATGTAATATTATCTTTACCTAACACTTTCCATGAGTTATAATAAAATTTTAGTTTATTTATTATTAATAATAAAAACTGCTAGAGATTAATACCTTATTTTATTTTTAAAATGCTGTATTAATTATCGAGAAAAAAATTGATACAATTTAAAATATTTTACAAATAAGAAAAAAATCACATCATTTTTATAGCAAAAAACTTACCCAGATTGTGTATACTCCTGCATAACACTAGCAACCTCTTGTACCAATAAAGCTGTAGGTATTTTTTCTTCAAATTTCAAATGATATTGTGCAGCTTCTTTTCTTGCTTTTCTTACAAGTAGTCTGTAATCTGGACCCATACCTTACAAGAACAAAACAACAATTAAGAATTATTAATTGAGTTATAATTACAGTAATAGAATGAATACATGTTAGATATGTAGTTTATATTGTTTTTAATATTAAAAAATATTAAATCTTTGAATAAACTTACATCAATTATACTTAAAATTAAGTAAAAAAAAAGCCAGACATACTTTGCACCACAGTCATAGATTCCTCAACTACATTTTTTGAGATTTTAAAAGTATTAAAAGGTTTTTAAAGCTAAGATTTAAAGTTACTTTAAAATATTTCTATGGTGAATGCATTTTAGATCAATAAGTTCTGGGTTAAACTTATATAGGATATGTGAACAGTTATTTTACTCTATAAAGTTAAATTAATTGATAAATTATAATAAAATATTTTATGTAAATCTACAATTTTTTTTTTTTTCATTTGGCATCCAGAAATTTTAGAATAAATATGAGAATCTGATTCAAAAACAAACGATGTCAATTTTCAAAAAAATAATTTAAATTTATAAAATAAATATTCTTATAGTAGTTAATAAAATAATATAAATAGGTAGTATATAAATTGAATATTATATTAATAGCTGTTATTAACGAATTTCAGACCAAATTCATATAAATATACTAGAACTCTACCATCTTTGATAACAATTTACAAATTAAATCAACACTTACCACTATAAACCATTCCAATGTTAGGTGTAATTTTTTGTACTTTTTCTACTGTTGTTTCATACAATAGTGACTTTCGTTTATTTTCAGTAGCCACCACAACACCATTTGAAGCTAATAAACAATTTAAAATTTATTTGATTAAATAGAGGGATTGTATAGCTATATCAAAAAACAGTTTACATTATTCTTAAAACAAATATAATTCCGAAACATCACTGATTAGAAGTAAGTTTGAATTCTTAAACCTTCTTCTACTCAATAATGCGTAATGTTTAAAAACGATTAAATCCACTAACCAAGATTTAAATCTTTATAAAAACGAATACAGAAAGATGGTTAAAACCAAATAAATATAATAAAATAATGTGTCTAATAAGCATAGAAATTAGCAATATATTGAATACAATTAAACAATCACAGTACTTATTATTATAGTATTATAGGTACAAGTAAGAATATTTTTTTTAGATTTTTTTAAATTAAAATGCTAAAAAATAATATAAAATTTGTTTAAATTATTTAAAAATTCTATATATCTATTAGGTATAGACAATTACAATATCAACATATTGTTGAAAAGTTAAATTTAAGCTTTTTTTTTTTAAATAAAAACAATTTTAAACCGGTGTTTAAAACTTTGGTTAAAATAAGGATTAGTAGGCAAGTTTCAAAATTAATTATTACGTACAAACCTTTAATTCCAACAGATGCAGCACCAGCGGACACTGCGGCCAATGCATATTCAATCTGAACAAGTTTACCCGACGGGCTGTGAATCAAAACAAATAATTGAAGACGATTTTAGTTTTTTAACTATCGAATACCACAATATAATTTAAACCACAAAATTGTCAAAAAAAAATATCGAAATTCGAAAGGCCAAATTTTATTACAATACCTGAAGGTGGTCAGTGAGAAACTGTATCTTTCGGTCGCCATATCCACAAATATATATTCTATATTATATCTGAGAAAAAAACAAAATTAAAAACAATCAGACAATTGATGGAATATCCGTCAATTACCTGAACAAATTGAAATACTTAACAATTACTAAGCGGAAATTTTTTGAAGTTTGAATTATTCTTTTTTGTATCAATTGACTAGTTTGAGGTTAGTAAACATACAACTGTGACGTCACACACGAACATAAACACAATCGATAGAAATTTTATTCTGTGATAATATAATCGCATTATCGTAAATCTAGATTGTAGCATAGAATATAAAATGTAAGGTGTATCCACCATAAATATTTATGGTATCCACAAAATAGATCCACCTTGATTGTTAGCTTTCTTTTCAATGATAATCTGATAACAATTAGCAATATTACTTTCAACTCATTTATATTATTATTTTCTATTTAAATATATTTTATTTTTATTTTGCTCACCATTTTTTTTTATTTTATATTTGAAAATGATGAAAAATTTGAAAAACGTAGCTTCACATAATTTATTATTGTCAAACCGTCTAATAAAACAAACCAGAAAACCAACAAATACGGAAGAAAATGACTGGTGAGTTAGAATACTTAGTATTGAAATGTTTAAATAATCATGTCAATATGGGTTAATGTTATTGAAAAATAAACCAATTACTTTAGTAGATTTAATAATATGCCATTTTTCCTACCTAATTTTGGTCAACTCGAGTTTTTAAACATTTTACCCTTGTTTTTGGTATTTTTATTACCTTATATTTGTTTAAATACTAAACAGAATAAATAATAGCAAAGAATTTATAATTGACTTGTAAAATATCACATTTTTTTTTTACTACAATTAACTTAATTTGTATTACCAAGTTTTTGTTGAATGAATTAGAAGTACCAGTAGTTCTTTTCACTATATTGTCAGGAATACATTTTCTGAAAATTTAAAATTAATTGGTCTGGTAGTTTTGTCTGTATATTGTTTCTTGATTATGTGTATGGATACTGTAATAAATTAAATACCTATTTAATAATAAAATATGTAATGTATAAATTGTTTAATTTTTTTCACAGGTTATTTAATGCGACCGACTGGTGTTTCTGGATTTTCACATGGACGTTAATGATAGTTGCTTTACTGTGTTTTGGTATCACAGTTATGCTGTTTGTCGTCTTACGATTCACTACTAGACTGGAGAGTATAGAATTTTTAACAGACAGTGAACTGACCAAGCTTATAGGAACTATAGACTTGGATGAGATATATAAAATGGATGGTATAATGGAAAGTTTTAAGGACATACCATTAGAAATAGAGAGCGATAATCACAACTTATTATTGCATGTTATTGATGCAGAAGATAAAAGTATGATTTTCTATTTTTACTAATAGTAACTAAATAGTATGTACCTAAATATTAATGTTTGTTATTTCCTATTAAGATTTGGAATCAGCAATTGAACTTGGGCTTACTAAAACACATGTTAAAAACATAGACTCGTTTACTGTGGGAGATCCACAAAATCCAATTTTTACCTCATCATTTCCAAACTTTGGACTTCCAGAAGGTGTCCGTGTCTTAGATGTAGCAACAGTATACACCAATAGGGTAGTAAGCCCAATAAATGAATCTCTGACATTGAAGTCATCAAATTATACTCGCTTAAAAGGTAATGAAGGAACCACTATCGATGGATCCAATATTAAGTGGTTTGCCGAAGGAGATATATTCCTCAGATCAGTAAATGGCACAGTAGTATTGAGTTCTGCTGGTATTTACTTAGATGTTCAAAATTTACCAGTGGTACTGTCCAACAAGTTTGCAGCTCATCAATATAAATTATGCATTTGTATGCCCAGTGGAATGGTATTTAGAGTGCCTGTATCTATAAGCTACAATTCATATATGGCTTGCAGTATGATTGATCTTGAAGAAGGCAATCATCCATGTGAATAAAATGGTAAGTTATTCTCTTGATTTTGTCAATTAATATTAAATCATTATTTGTTATTGGATGAGCAATATTTAGCCATTTGTTCAATATCTATACAAATTTAGATAACAGTCATTATTTTGAGATATACGTTATTATTAGGAAACTGATTTTATTGTAAATACACATTTTTATTGGAATGAGACATTTTCAATAATATAAATATACACACGAGGGTACAAATACATGTTCATGTATATTTGGTTAATAAGTACATATTTTAGTAATTTTTGATTTTTTTGAGCAATATATTGGTGCTAGAAAATTTTAAAAATATGAAAAAAAAAATTTGGAAGTTTGTATTTTTTCTTTTCTTTTTCTGTAAACACTGCTGTATGGAAATACTTATCCAAAAATTTTGACCAGCAACTTTTTCAGTGCTGCCAGTCTGTTACTTTTATCACTAAAAGTAACTTTATTGTTACACAGTCACTTTTTGTCACTTATTTTGGTAAAAGTCACTATAAGTTACTTATTTTATATGATGAATTATATGAATTTAAATAATATTTCTTCTATGAATTAGATATTTATATCACAAAAATAAAGCTGGTTATACTTCCCACCATCAGTATTTTGCAAGACAATTTTAATTAAACATTATGAAGTTTATTTTTATTATGTATGTATAAAATTGTTCAACCAGTTTTATATGCCACTATTAACTGAAAACAGAAAAAATAATTGTTGAAGAGAAAAAAAAGTGTTAGGAAAAAAATTTAAAAAAAGTTTTCACACAGTAATAATTTTTCTTTTACCTTACCAAAATATTTGTCATTTTAGTCTATCTATATTTAAATTTTTATAAAGTACATATCATGAAAACAATTTTAAAGGGTTTGTTTGTTGACAAATTTTGGAAAGTTCTCAAAATTTGGAAAAATTATTTAGAATTTTCTTTCTAAAATACCATCTGAAGCTCCAGAGTCGAAGGTGGCTCTTTAAGATATGCATCAACATCGAGATTTTTTTCTGCAAAAATTACATTTATAGAAAATATTGACAACTTAATTAAAAAAGATAGATTCACACAAATGAGGATCATTAAACATTAGGGTCTTGCAATTTTTTTAAAAATGGCTCTTATGTAAAGGTGCTGGAATACCTATGTTGGAATTCAACACACCCATCAAGAGTATCTGACCTGAGGAACAAAGAGTATCCATGGTGCGAAATATTGTCAGCTTTCTTGTCTATAATTTACTTTTTATAGTTTTCAATACAAATATATAATTTTTTTAAATTTGCATATTTTTTATTCCATATTATACATTGAATTTTTATTACAATAAAATCAGTTTCCTAGTAATTATTATATATCTAATAATCCTCTGATATTTATTCTTCATTAATAATTAAATTATCTTTACTATAATATTTATCTATGAAATATGTTTCAGAGGAGTTATTCAAGATCCATCATTGACAAACCAATCACCATCAATTTACTCACACCCACACGCATATAAAATATAAATTTAAAAAAATTGTTAGGAATTTGTTGTAACTAATGGTTTTGTACAAACCACCCATCTGTTATGGGCATATCTAACTTAAATATAATTAAATAATAACTATATCATTGTTCACTATGGTATCTACTAGAGATGTGTGGTTCATTCACAAAGACATCTTTTTGAACTGGTCAATGTTACATACAATTAGATTCAGATCATTAATAAGAGACTTTTCAGAACTTTTTTCATTTTTAATTGTTGGTTACACTGTACCCGATATTTACCTAAATTCCTTGATTCGTGAATTTAAAATAAATTTCAAGTGTGGTTTGGATATTTCCATTCATTTTTTTTTTTTTTTAATATTAGCCAAAAAATCATGATTCGGAAGTTTTGAGTGATCTGATCTCAAATTAATTAAATCACCAGATTGACCTGTTCTTACCTTCCCTTCATCTCTAGTATACTGTGGTAATGAAATAACTTTATTAAAATATTAGTGAATATCAGTAATAGTTTATTTATAGATAACTTATTATAATTGTTACTAATAATTGTTAATTATCATTGTTTTTTCTTTTTTTTGATTAAGATTACTAAACTTGTATTGCCTTAACTTATATTGCCTGTAAACAGTATAAACACTAATCTAGTCATTATATTAAGTTGTGAATTTACTTATATTTATAATGTATGTTATAATACTATTCGTTTTTATAAAATATTGAAAAAAAAAAAAAGGTTGTATTCTTCAATTATTTTAAGTCAATAGGGGTTTATTTAATTAAACAGACTCATACAATATTGAAGTTCTTAAATAAATAAGACATAAATACAATATGATTCAAACAAACTAGAGAAATTAAACAAGAACAAAATGCATTACACTCAAATAATCATTGCACACACACACACACACACCACACGTACACATAATAAACAAATAATTACAAGTTAAAATTGAGAAGTTTACATTTGCTCAAGCACCTTCCATCACAACTTCTTCACTTTCTCCGGCCGCAGAATCAACATCTTCAACCATTTCTTCCTGTTTCTCGTATGCTTTTTGCAACTCTTCAAAATAGATACCATTAATGGTCTTTAGCTTTAAAATGTCTGCAATAAAAATTATTCAATCAGATCTACCTGTACGTAAATAAAAAATTAACTACTAAGCATTTACTATCATTTCCATTGAGTACGGCAATAAATCCACCGTGAGCCATTATGCGAACTAAATGTTGTGCAGTCATACATAATGTATCTTGTTGTTCCAGTGAAAGTAAAGTTTGAATTCTTACGTTACCAGACTCGCATGGATCTATAATGCCAGCTGAACCAGGGAGAAACAGTCCACCAGCTAAAAGTTGTATAACTCTTCTGTACGCTATTTGAATAGGTAAAGTTTGTTTATTGTTTAACAATGAACGATGTGCCTATATAATAAAAATAATAATAATATGATTAATATATTTTCTTTTTCAATTTAATGCAAAATTATCGTTACTAACAAAAGCTTTACAAGTAATTATAAAACCTCTACAACTAACCAATAAATCAATCATCCATGGATTCAAACACTTAAGTCCACTAAAACGATTACGTAAATCTTTAAGCAACCTGACCAGCATTTTATTTGATGAATGGGATGCATTGTCATCAAACCATCGGCTATAAATATACAAGGCATAAAATAAAACACTTAGTTAATGGTAGTATAAAAAACATTAAAATTAAATCAAGTAAAAAGTAAACACTGGACAGTTAAAATTGAAACAGTTTTTTTGGTATTAATTTAAATATGCTACCCTGAATTCAAGTATGTAATCAATCATTTGATAAAATAATTAAACTGAAAATTTACCTGTGGCGTATTGCACCCATGTGTAGTTTCATAGCATTTGCATCCAAGTGTAATCCGGATGTGAGCTTCTTTAAATTAGTAGATATAGTAGAAATAAGAATACGTACAGTGCCCATAGATGATATAACATCAAAACCAGTACTATCAGGAGCCATTAAAACATCTGAAAATATTCAACAACAACAATATAAATACAAAAAAATAAATATATATTGTATATAGGAGGGATAGGCAAAATGCTAGTTACATTAATTTTTACCTGAAGATATGATATAAGATACATATAAAAGTTCATGAAAACACTAGATACCATTTTGTTTTTGCTTTTAGGTACAAGAAATTATTATTTATATTAAAAAAAATAACATAGTAAAAATAACAAAATAAAAAAAAAGGTACAATTATGAGGGTTAGTTTTCTCCATTTTATATTTTAGAATCTGAATAGAGTAAAAAAGCTTATGATTTACAATAATATTTATTTATCTTTTTTTCTGTTCTGGAAACACTCTAGAATTTTAAAAGGTAACTTTTTTAAATCGGAAATCACATCTTGATGATACTTCAAAGAGGTCATTTTTCGAAATTCTCAATACTTTCACTAAGTGCAAGGAAAAGTTATAGAAAAATTGGACACAAAAAAGGTAAAATATGATATAACTAACCCGAATTTTTAAAAAAATTGAAATTTGTTTTTTTATTTTACCTTAAAAATAACAGAGCTAGAAACATGAAACTTTCTCAAACTACTAAAAATGGTCAAGCATGTATTCCATAAACTTTATGTTAATTTCGAGGTAAATATGTAACAATTGTTAAACATACATACTCAATAAAAAATTGACAATTGTTGTTGTCTATAATTTTTAATTAACCGAAACTTCATTCAGAATCATTTTATTGAATAAATGTTTATCATATCCTTAAAATTCTATACACTCACCAAGTGTATCCCATCCTAGGAGCAAAAAATACCCATGGTGTGAAGTATGTTCCGCTTTCAAATATATATTCGCACTTAAAATATAAATTTCATACAATGTAATTTGTACCTACCACATATAGTAAGTATATGGAAAATAAGAAAAAGATTATAACAAATCAAAATTGTCATCCATAAATAGATTACGGAGAGATTACATTTTTTTCGAGTAAAGTTATTCATTCCTCATGGATTTTGAATAATTAATTATTTTTATAATTTCCTATAAACACGGCTATGTTTAATTTTTCTTAGAAAAATATCTATGAATAATTAGTTTTTATTTCCAAAAAATAAAATGCTTTATGAGAATAATTAAAAAAGTATATGTTTCTATGAAGTATTTTTGATGTGATCAAAGGTTTTTGAAAATATTTAAATAAATAAATACATACATTCAAATAACCTAAAATTGGAATATTTTGGTCATAATTACTATTAAATGTGACAGGCTTGAACATAGTTCACTATTATGCTCTTAATATAATTGAATTTCAATGTTTCAAACTATGGTCAAAAAAGTAAATCATAAACAAACCGTCAGCAATATGAATCCCAGTAGGATGGTTTTCTCTAAAATCAGC
The DNA here is from genome assembly GCA_025469315.1 of Stegophylla sp. TES_Ste_2020. Taxonomy (NCBI): domain Eukaryota; kingdom Metazoa; phylum Arthropoda; class Insecta; order Hemiptera; family Aphididae; genus Stegophylla; species Stegophylla sp. TES_Ste_2020. Next base: position 18,484 of record JAIPRM010001702.1, read on the forward strand.
GATGATTCTTTGTGACAAAGCAACAACACTTTCTTTGGTAGGCAAAGTTTTAAAAATAACCACTATGTCAGCTACGGTATGACTTTTCATAATAGTCGCTTTCTTGAACGATCCAACTACTCTGACTTCTTCAATCTATAAAATATGACAAACATAGTGAATTATATCATAATATACACATTATTTCAAATCATGAACTTACAGATACTTCAGTTTTGCCAGGGGATATGATAATATTGTCCAGAATAGATTGTATCTTAGTAACGACACCCAACAGTGCGGAATGGTCTTCAGCGCTAGGGGTCAGCATCTGTGCCCGTTTGAGTAATGCCTGAGGAGTACAATATGAATGATAATTATGAACACCAAAAGCAGTCGGCGGGATTCTTTTTGACAATAATCACAACTTACGGCGTTGAAAGCCGATTCCTCCGTTGTGTGAGCTCCGGGCTTTACTCGGGGGAAAGCGTTTTCGCAGAGCACTATGTCGAAAGGGTGCCTGGGCACTCGGCGCGACATAAACGGAGGTACCAACGGACCGGCCAACGGTGGTGGAAATCTGTTCATTCCACCACTGATGCGTCCACTGCCACGAACCATTGTAATATAGTTAATACGAATAAAAAAAAATTCCGATCGTCGAAACCGACACGTCAAATTCTCGATGACAAACGGTGGATTATCGTGACTAAGTAGTATGGTACTTTACGAGAAAACATATATAAAGTTAATTTAATTAAATACTATTTGACTGTTTACGACTACTACTTTTGATCCAATGATTATTGTCTTTCGAGTTATAACAGTATTTAATTCCATACAAAACACAATTTATAATTTACTCGTAAGACAACAAAAATTGAGCGATAACATTTGGTATAACAACATAACCTCTACAAACGCTACCAATACCAACATAGATAACAAATAAACGGATAGGTTATGGCTATATCATCAACACTGCATAAGGTCGCGGTCTTTTTTGGGTAAGAGAGAAGACGTATGATATTATGGTATAAATATTATATACTTCGTGTTTGATCTGTACAAATTTTAAATTCTGAGTCAAGTAAAGAAGGTTAATACATATTATGTTTTCACAATGATGTTTATTTATTTATTTTCTTCCTCTGTAAACCCATTTCGTATAGAAATACTTGTCCAAAAGTTTCGGTCAGTAACTTTATATAGATCCAAAATCACACCCAAATAAGTAATTATTTTGAGATGTCATTTTTCAAATTTCTCAATACTTTTTACAAAAACGCGGTAGATCTATTGAAAAATTGACTACAAAAAACAGCAAAACATTATGCTATTACCGGAATTCTCATAAAATTGAAAATTGTTTTTTAATATAATTTCAAAAATAATGCAGCTAGAAAGTAAAAACTTTCATCGACTACTAAAAATTGTCACGAGAACATTTCATAAAAATTTCAAAAGATTTGATCGATTTGGAGTTAAGTACAACATTTTACATTTTTTGGAAATTTCTCATTTTTTGTTAGTTTCAATGTAATGAACATTTTAAATCTTGATATTAAGACTTGAAAATTTAATGTAATTTTACTGACATGTGACATATATTATGTCTAATTGACCTGAAAAAATCTCGAAAATCGTAAGTCAACTTTTTTCTCTACAACCGTTTAAAGTTAAAATGTTGACGAAATTCGTTAGTTTTACCTAAAATTACACAGTTTTATGTACATGTAAAAGTGCTGTTCATGTAAAATCTAAATATTTTTTATTTTGTATTTTATTATTTTTCAGTATTTTGATGTGAACGAAAAAACCATTGTGGTAAAAATTGGCTGTACAAAGTGACAATAAAAAGTCATATTACGATTTCGTTGTTATATTATTGTAATTTTTTTTTTTTTTTAATACGAGTACAACCTTTAGAGTTTAGACCACCTTGGTTTACGTGAATATTGCACCTAAAAGTAGACTGTTTCAGGTTTCATGTTATTTTTATACGTTTTGTATTATCTAGACTCCAGAGCAGTGGTTTTCAACTTGGGGGTCGTAACTCTAAAATGGATCGTGAATGATAGTTTAGAGGGTTGCCACTTGCCAAGAATAATGAGCAAAATGGTTTTTTATTTAAAAGTATCTTATTGAAAAAAGGACGTACTTCACACCTTCAGTTTCGATGTGATTGAAAATAATATGGAGACCGACAGGAGGAAAGTCGGAGGTTGTGAGAGACCGTTATAAATAGAAGCCATTGAAAAGATTTTATAATGATTGATGTCCCAAATAATACTCCTAATTATTATTTTATTAATATGAAATAATATTAATTAGGTATTATCTATAATATTTTATATAATATGAAATAGCGCGTGTTCAAATATGCATAATATGTTGTGTACAATTTCAATGAAATCATTGTAAAAAACATATATTTTTTTTCTTATGTAATTTTTAATCACCTTATAACTACTAATGAGTAATGAGAATAATCAGTGCATGTAATATTATTGTACATACTATACTCTATGCCTATAGTGTAACGTTCACTTCTAACCCACATTTAGAAAACCATTGCCATTTGAGCAGATTATGTGTGATTTGTTTTGGTACGTAAATAATAATATTTATAGGTCTTCAGTTGAAGTCCATTGACCACAACTGTCTCAGACGTAGGAGACTTCGTAATAACGTGCAGAGTATCCATTCCCCAAAACTATAGCAAATTAAATAATATCGTATGCTCACTGCACATTGAAATTGTTCAAGTGTACGCATTAGTATGCGTACAACAGGTTTGAAAGCACATATTATTTATTTGAAAATCATTCGTTTTGAAGGTCTTCGTATTCCTAATATATATTTACGGTGCGTTGTACTTGAAAGTCAGCCAAAAATATTGCATAAACTTTTACCACCCGTAATGTGTTATTTGTGTAATAATATATGTGTAGCATTATTGCAGACACCTATATAACCTACAGTATGATCTAAGTACAGATATCCGACTCAGTGTGCTACGCAGGGGTGGATAAACGAAAAAAAATTAATAGAACTCCACCTTGGAAAGGTAATACATTATTCTGCTAAAATAATGTCACCCATTTCCTCCACAGCCCATTTTGGTCAGAACGAAAAATTTTCGATTCCGTATATTTAACAAATCAAGTTTTATTGGCAGGAATTATTCCAATCAACTTTACCATATTTAATTATCGAATACATAAATTTGAAACTCAAATACCGTCCTGCAGGTATCCACTGTTTGCAGTAAATAGTATCTGCAAATGTCTAAGCTATATTTTACCATCAGTATATTAGAAATATATAATCGAAAATAATTGTTCGTACGAATTTAGAAAGCCAATGACTATTTTCACCATATGTGGAACCAGTTCCGATATTTACGTGGACAAGTAATTATAAAATATATATTGTACAAGGAAACTGAGGAAAACTGGTTTCAAAATGTATCTATCATAAATCATTTTACTACAGGTGCAGTGTAATCAGTAAATGTAATACTCGATCTACAATAATGCGATCATGTCTTAAATAATAATGGTCATGTCAGAATAGTTTTTAGTTTGAAAAGGTATTTATAGATATTTCGAAACAGACGATGTGGCGAGTAACTATAATGTGAGATAATAATTATGTAACATCAAAATATTAAAATACCAGAAGAACAAAAAGGGTGCACGCGGTTCTACAAATTTCTCAGCTATACGTGAGTCTCATATAAATGTGGTGTATATAATATAATAATTAAAAAAACTTTTAACTAGGTTATTCAATAAGTCACAAAGGTCTATGTATATTCGTCGTTTGTGTCATTATTTCAGCTGAACGACCAAATTGAGTATAACAACAAAATATAAAATGGTGCATAAGTAGAAAACTATGTTTACACATTTTTATCGAGACCAATGGAGTAAAAAATAATATAGATACATCGATGCTGAACATTCGTATTGACTATTTTTCATTTCTCATCCCGTCACACGGGACAAACGTATGACAATCATTTTCTATGTGGTTCTACTAATGTCTCTGTTGTATTGTATACTCGACTGAGCAGGTATTTTTTTTTTATAAATACACTGCACAAACAAGTCGCATCATCATGTCAAGGTTGTTAATATTATTTCCAGACGATGGGAAATTGCATTTTCTTTTTTCTTTTTTATCCTAATCAAAGCGAAGCGAGATTCTTATCTAAAGATTGACGACGATATTCTATTCTCGAGAAATTTTTTCCGTAAAAATGTTTTCAGAATTTTTACAGCCATGAAGATAGAAATATTTAACACTATTCCTATACACTAATAATTATTGTATTAATTATTTATAATGTGGTGATTGAATTTAAATATCAAATTAAAAAGTGAATTGTACAGTATACGAACAAAACCGCCGATGAAATAAAAAATGTAACTTTGAAATAACAAAATGCAAATTTATAGAAGTTAGGTAATGCAAAATATTTTGGGGTTAAACGAGTTTTTAAAATATTTTATTGTTAGATATGTAAAAAAATAGCGATCCATTTCTGTTCCGTCTGAAAAAGTTTACATTGTATTATAAAAATGAGATTAATTATAAAATGGTTTTGTAATATTTTATTAATTGGTAAAGTCATTAATGCCAAATTTTATCAAAGGCTTGTAATATTTTAATAAAGCGTGTAGGTTTTAAAAATTAGTATGCTTTTAAAAGTTGAAAAAAAAGTTAATACACTATTTAACCAACAGTGTTGAGCTTAGATAGCAAAAATAATTTTTTTTGTGAACACTTTTTTGTATAGATCTACTTGTCCAAAAGTCTTGATCAGCAACTTTTTGAAACCGACTTTGCCTCTAGTTGGTACTTTAGAGAGGTCATAATTTGAATTTCTCAATTCTTCAATTTTTTTTTTTTGAAAAACTACCCAAGATTTGACAAAATTCACACGGAAACCATCATTTTACGACACGTCACGACTAACCTGACCAGTTAGTCCCGCATCGGGAACGTCGCCGGCCGGTCAAACTTTTGCCGCTAACGCTAAATAATTTCATTTTGATTTTTCTCTTCTCGGCGGCGCGTCTAAGTAAAAATCTACTCGCATACGATATTATTAGGTCAATATTCCGCGAGACGTTAACCCGATATTTAGTCGTCGCCGTTTTGATTTTACGCTAATAATATAATATCCGATTTAGCTCCAAACACGACGTGTGCGTGCCAATGACAATAATAATTAACCACGGCCAGCTACATTTTATGGTATACTTTTTTTTATTAACATCGACGACGACGACGGAGAAATTCGTTCCGGTCGATTTCTTTCGCAAATACGCTGTGCTACAAGTCACACACTCGCACCATATTTCCCAGCATTGAATGACGTGCATTATATGTTACTGCTGTGTATATAGCCGAGCACAAACGTCGTAATATTATGTTCAGTATATATTATGTATAATACATACATAATATAACGTATAATAATATGTAATCTTTAAAGCACAATGTTATTATTATTATTATTATTATTTATAACTATTATTATAATTCACGTAACACCGACAATGAAAACTCATTGGAGCGACTGTATGTAAACAACACAATGTCCGTGTGTAACTTTGAAAAACTATTTAGACGCGTTAGCGAACGAAATAACAATATTATTGTGGACATTTACACATACACACAACGCGCATTGTGTGGGTGGTACCTATACCTAATGTTCAGCGTAACGGTACGACAATAGCGAGTATTACTAGAATTTGGATGTTGTAGCTGTATGAATCGTTAAAAAGCACCGAAAATCTTTAGAAAAAAAGCAAGTATATAGGTATAGACAAAATAGCCGGACATACTTCACATCACGGATATTCTTCGCTTTTCCGGTCAGATACGTGTGTTGCAAATGACAATAATTATTATTGTTCTTTATATTATTAATAGTTTCCTTCGTTCAGAATCGTCTTACTGAAGAAATAATTTATCATTTTTTTTTTATAATTCTACACATCCACCAAGTAAGAGTATCTGCTCGCTCGAAGCGAAGAATATCCGCGGTGCGAAATAAATCCAGTTTGACACTATGAGACGTTGGCATAAGAAAACCTCAAAAATTGAATGGCATATCAATATAGGGGCTTAAGAGTACGACAAAACACTTGCTGTGTTTATTTTTGTATTGAATTTAATATAAAAACGAGATACCTGTCATAAGTACCGTTTAAAGTCTTGCATTCGCAAAACGCAAGATAGGTTATCAATTTCTTTCAATAACATGAAGTCATTCTAAAAGTTTGTTAGAAAGAAAAAAAAAATCACTCGATATATGTATAAATAATAAAATGATATAAATATTTGAAAAAAAAAAAAATACACGTAGATCTGTTCAGATGAGCTTTTCGTTAAAACGTGCATAGCAGTCAACTGATCGCAAACCGCAGAAAACGACTTTGGTTTTTTTCATAATAAAATTTAACATTATGCAAAACAATAAGCGTGTTACCGTTTGTTTAAACCGGTGCCGTTAATCGTTAATAACAATCTCGTTTTAAATGTCTTCGCTACGTTTTGTCGTAAACACCAAATAAGTTAAAATGGTGGCTAGTGCGGTGTCACTAAAAACGAGTTCACATTGCTCGGATTGCATTACGTATTATTTACCGTTTCTGGAAAATCGACTATTGAAGTGATGACAAATAAAACATAATGGTCGAACTAAAATACTCGACGTATCTTGCGGGCGTCACTGCGCTCGTTCGTGTTGCGCCAAGTAAACCCAAGTTGTCGCCCAACTATTTTTCGCAGACACTTTTGATAATAATTGTCCTCTGCAAATGATTATTATTGAAAAACGGAGTCATTTTAATATTATAATTTAAAACTTTTTATGTATTGCGAATGAGAGATGTTGGGGGGGGGCTTAGGAAAAACTATGAATGTTTTTTGAAAAAGTCGTTCGATTATAGAATATAGGCAGCGGTGGCGTATATAGGGGAGGGGGTGCCTCCTAGGCCATGGTCCATAATGAAATTTTTGGCTCAATAAAAACATATGTAAGATGTATAGGGTTTTTTCGGTTCAATTAAAACATTTTATTAAACGTAGTTAAATGTCCGCCGGACTTGTCTTGGTTTTTGTACTACAATTATTAACGAACAAAAAACCATGTAAGTCCATATTATGTTTCATACTTCCAAGTTATTTTAGAAGATCAAAAATGTATATAAAATTGAAATTAATTTTACTACTCGACTGTTGACACGTAATTAAAGATATGTGTGTCGAATTTTCAAATAAAAATACAAGTTTTTAAAGTTTTGATGAAATAAAACACATGTCTCTTGAATAATTTCAAAATATGGACTTGTCTTGTTGTTGCATGGAGCCCCCTTCAATTTCTCTATACGCCACTGATACTGAAATCAAAATCGTCCCGACGGCGGAGATGCGTAACACCGGGTGCACGTGCGCGGCCTAGTTTCGCGACGGTAGTCGGTCGTGGAAAAGGGAAAACCGCGGCGGCGTGCGAAATGATAATATGATTATAGCGTCATCATGCGTGCCGGTGCGTGCGTGCACTGTAGGAGAGTTGTAATGGACGTAAGTGTGTGCGCACGGTGACCTTAAACATGACCTACGAACAAAAAATGACGAGCCGAATGGTGCGCGGAGAGATCGACGGTGAAAAAATACGATTGATCTCTGCTTTTGTTGCATTTACCGTCGTCGTCGTTTTCAGGGGACGCGGACGGGGGGGAATGGCAGCAAACAGAAGAAGAACTATACAATAATTATTAATAATATACGAGTAATAACAATAATGAGAATACAAAGTATTTCAGTAATTATTAAAATAATAAGTAAAGGTCGGAATTATGCGTTTCCACGTGCCACGTGGTTATAATAAAATATTATATACATATACATATATCATGTACTCTGATTAAATCCTACTCGAGTAAAAATTTTTGGAAGAGGCCAAGTACATAACATCTTATTGAAAACTTGAAAACAATACGAGCATCTTCAATAAATACCTAGTCGATAAAAAAAAAATAAAACATTAATCTAAAAATTAAGTTATTAATTACGATTTATTTTTTAATGTAAAAAAAATCAAATAATATAATTCACACCAAGTGCGAAGGCAAGGTATACTCCTTCGACGGGATACTCTTGGATTTTATATTATTGTGACGAGTGGTCAAATTTTTCAGATAATTTTTACATTCTGAGTGGAGCGAAGAAGCCAGTGTTTGTACGATATTTTTTTTTCAATTTCTTTTTTTTTTTCTGTAAATACTTATAGAAATACTTGTTCAAAACTTTAGATTGGTAAAATGTTGAATTAGAATTCGCCTCTCTAGATGGTATTTTTAAGAGGTCATTTTTTTTTCGAAATTCTCAAATCTAACAGTTTTCTCAAAATTTGGAAAAAACTACTCTAAATTTGACAAAAACGCGTTAAAAACTATCATTTTTTAATCAAAACTTTATGAAAATTAAAATATATAGACAATAATATGAGAAATGTCATTGTGCAAGAACATTTTGATAATGCAAAAAAAAATTTTTAATTAAGTTTAAATAAAACGGTCTGAGTACAAATTATTATTATTATTTTTTTGTAATATTAATAAACATTATTATTTTCAAGTTAAATTGTCTTATTTAAACTTAAGCTCTACTCAGAATCACTTTATGGAAGAAATGATTTAACGTTTCTTTAATACAGTTATACACCCATCAAGAGCATCCCACCCGAGGAACGAAGAATACTCATTGTGCTAAGTATGTCCGGTTTTTTCATACTGTATTACTTTATTGTTTATAACGGGTGAAAATTTAAAGATTCTAGTACTGTTCGTTTTGGAGTAACGACTAAATTACCAAAATCGATTTCACAAATATCTAGTTTACGGCATACTTTACTGTTTTCACTCAAATTTTTGGTAAGTTTTCATTGTTAAAATTGTCGGTAACAACAAATTTACGATGCGTATTATTAACGGTCCAATTTCCACAAAATTATAAATTGTGCATATTTTTAAAACTTGCTCTGATCATTTTGCCTCATATTCATCACACATTTTCAATTCTTAGGATTCCGGTCTCTGGTCAACTAATAGTCACAAAAATAATAATAACAAAAGTAAAGTAAAGTAAAGTATAGACAAGAAAGCCGGACACTTCGCAACACGGATATTCTTCGCTCCTCGGGTCAGATACTCTTGAAGGGTGCGTATAATTTTATAGAAACGATAAATCATATCTTCAATAAGACGGTTCTGAACGAAGAAAGTTAATAATATAAAGAACAATAATAGTCGTTATTTCCAACACACTCATCAAGAGTATCTGACCCGAAGAGCGAACAGTATTCGTGGTGCGAAGTATGTTCGGCTTTCTTGTCTATACTTTACTTTACTCTTTTTTACCTAATATATAAAGGGAAAAAAAATAAATAAGAAAAAAAATGTAGAAAATTTTTCTAAAATTTTTTTTTTTAATTTTCATAATTTTCTTACGCCAAAATGTTTTTCATATTATTTTCTATCTATGTTTAAATTTTCATAAAGTTTGGATCAAAAAAATGATGGTTTCCGAGTCTATTTTGTCAAATTTCGGGTAGTTTTTCCTTGACAAAAAAAAAAAAAAATTGAGGAATTGAGAAATTCGAAAAATGACTTCTTTGAAGTATACAAACTAGAGGCAAATCCGGTTTCAAAAAGTTGCTGATCGAGACATTTTGACGAGTAGATCCGTACGAAAAAGTGTTGACAGAAAAAAAAAATGAAAAAATAAAAAATTAAACATCATTTGAAAAACTCTAGCTTCTTAGCTTCGTCCAGAATTTCAAAAACAATAAACAACAGAAACGAAAAATCGCAAAAACTGGTCTCTCCCGATGGTGGACGTCGCGTCGCGCCGCCGGAACCATACCGTCGCATCGTTCGCGCTGCCGCAGTGAAAGTGCTATGGGCGGTTAAAAAAAAAAAAAAATGTATAGCCGCTGCGTCAGCCGAAGACACCGGCGGCGGTCCATCGCGGACGGCGGCGGTCCAGTCGCACCGGTACCGCCGCGATCATACGACTCTCTCGCGCGAAACGTTCCGTGCGAAAACCGCGCAGAATTCCGGACGAAAAAACGCGCGAAATCCTCTTCGTCACCGTTAACCGTTCCCATCGTCAACAACACCGGTCTTGCGCACTCGTAGCGTTCGCGTGAAAATAACCGAAAACAAAATTTTTGCGTTTGGCGCAAAGGAGCAGAAAAGAAGCGTACGGAACACAACACATACACCGCGAGATTCGGGCGCGAACACACCGCGATCAATGCGTATGACATACCGATGTGAACTATGACCTGGGTCGTGGTCACGACCCGCGTAGCTGCAGGTCATGGACCGGATAAAATGTTCCGCGTGTCCGCCGCCGGTCGGTCGGTACTCGCGGTCCACGTCACTGATGCTGCTGCTGATGCTGTCGGTCGGGCGATCTGCACGGGCGACACCGGTTCAGACGGTACGGCCGCCGGTAGTGCAGACGACGATCGCGGACGGTCATCAAGACCATCGATGGCCGCCGTTGAGATACGTGGTCCAACAAGATGCTGTTGTCCGCCGAGGCGATCTGTACGACGAACGACCGCAGGACAACGAGATCGACCACGACGGCCGCGTCAATCCGCCCACGCCTCCACCGGCGGTCTTGTCGCACGCGGATTACACGGCTACCCTGTACAGTTGAGTGGCGTTTTTTCATCTCTCTTCCTAATTTCTTTCCGCACACCAAATGGGCCATACCAGGGGGTATCATTGTCATGGTTCTATGTGACTCGCATTTCGTCTCCCAAAACTAACGATCATCTTGTTTTATGATATTGCATTTTTTTTATGTTGATCATAGTTTTTTTGATTTTAAATAACGACGGCCCTAAGTACGCGAAAATAGAATTAAAAAAAAAACAAAATAAGATTTCTTCGTTGTATGAATTAATATTATTATTATTTTTGAATTTATGTATTTTTTCATGTACTTTATTTTCGTGTGCTTAAAACATTTTTTTTTCTTCGTGTTTTCAGTTAATACCGGGATATTAATCTGGCTGAGTAAAAAATTAATTTTTTAATTAACTTTTTAATTTTAAGTAAAATTTTCTAATATTTATATTAGAACTGAATGGAGTTTCAGTTTACTGAAGCTCCATTCAGAATCATTTTATTAAAGAAACGATACACTGTTTCTTTAAAATTTAACACACCCACCTAGTCCCAGTTGAGGAGCGAAGATACCCGTGGTACAAAGTAAATTCGGATTTTTTTCAATTTATTTGTTAATCATCTTGAAAATTAATTAAAAATAACAAAGTTTGGTTATTTTGACGCAATCTTTTATTCTTGTATTTTTGTATTTTTTTTCTAAGTGTTTAAAACTTAACTGATGTCAACTGCTTTAGTTTTGTTTAATACGGTTAAGCCATTTAACCATATTTTCATTTGATTTGAAAAGGCGTCACGAAATTATGTTCGAACGAATTATTTTGTAAAATTCGATTGATTATTGTTATCAATGTCATCATCAATTACACAATGAATCTTAAATTAAAATTATTCAAGTAAAAATAATATTATTTACTTTACGAGAAAGAGCAAACAAGAAAGGTTATTATACATTAAAACAGGTCATGGAGATTATTCAGGGTTACCAGATTATATTTTCCGAAACCCAGGACATTTTTTTTAACCTGTCCTAAACTATTATTTTTTTTTTCGAATTTGTATTGAAATAAATAATAATTATTCATGTTATATAAAATAACTAGTGCTTTAAAATTATTTTACTTGTATAGGTAACTAAGAATACCTATTGATTTAATTTGTAATGGTTTTTAATAAATATATTTTTATAGCTTTTACAGCCCATGTGTTACTATCAGAGCCTTTGCTTATTCCACTATTTCTTACTACCTCTGTAAGCCATATAATAATTAAAAAGCGGTTTCCCTATAGCAAAAAAAATGTGCTCTAAATGTTGTAAGCACAATTATATATACTTATCATTTAAGCTATATTAAAAGCCTTTCAATAATTATGTATTTTTCCACTAATTAAAAAAAAAAAATGTTCGGGGAGGTTGGAGGTGGGTGACACCATAATCAATAATATCTAATTAAAATGACACAATGCGAATAATTTTGTACAAAGAGATTCAAACAGGCAAATTTTAAGGACTTACCGTGAGAACAATTTTTTGTGCTTATATATAAACAACGTGGCAATCATACAAAGATTACAGTTTTTAATATCTATTCGTAGCGTTATAATGAATACATTAAACCATGGCACTTGACTGGGTATGATAATTCGTATTTTATGCACAAATAGCGCAAAAATGGTTTTCATTTTTTTTTATAAACGTATTATATTATATTTTTTACAGTAAAATATAATATTGTTATTACTATAAATATTATATATTATAATATAATTAATATTATATATTATATATTATAATTACTATAAAAACATTTCGAATTTCTCCCATCGCATGATTCGGTTAAAAGTCAATTTCGATTTAGTAGATTGATTCGTAGGATGTTCGATGTCGCATTGAAAACTTAACTCGTCTCTCGCAAATGTAAAATTTCAACTCATTCCTTATATTTTGTGAGTTTAGAACCAGAAAGTTCTATCTCCCTATGTTTTGAATTTTTACAGTGAGTATAATAAGATACACGTCTTTTAAGCTTGAAATCAATTGTATACAGTTAATTATTACAGAAATGTCAAGAACTAATTGTTCTACTTGCCTACCAAAAAAACAGTATTTTCTTCAAATAAACCAAGCTTGATAGAATTATTGCATTTTGAAAAACATTATTGGTCCAAAAGGTTCTATACGAGTGATTTTTTAAATAATTTATACATTTATTATAAAAAATCCGCATATTGAATAGAACTTCGTAGTTTTCATCTGACTACATACAATACAACCTAATGGTTGTCAAATTATTTGTAATGCTGAGGACAATGCTTTTGTTTTAGTGTACAAATTATTAAATAAAAAAATGTTAATTAACAATTAGAGATGAACGCCCAAATTTGCGGGTACACAGTAAATTAACTAGAAAATAACCCATGGTGCGTCTCGTCAAAAAGGTATACACGAGTTGCGTCCCACTCTATATTTGTCAGGTAGCAGCATTTTATTCAATTTCACGGGTTTACAGTGGTGTATTTATATACTATATATTTATCTATATTAACGCATTTATTTATTGTTTAATTTATTTTTGTATAATTGTCTATATACTGATTTTTGATTGGATTCCAATGATTTCTTTTGTTACATTTGACATGCATTATATTTTTAATTGATTTATGATTTATACATTTTATTTATTAATTATTTCCATTATATTATTTACCATATGAGCTTTTGATATGGTCAGGTATATTTATTTTTTATTTGTATTATTGACTATATAGATTTTCAATACGATTCGAGTGATTTTTTCTGCTATATTTGACAAACAAATTTTTAATTGACATTATATGATTTATACCAATTATTTATATATTGCTTACCTATATTACACATTATTGACTATATTATAAGCTATTGATTAATGATTAGATTCAACGTGAATTTGCATTTCATGTATTGTGTATTAAACACTCAACAATAATTGAATAGTTATTTATTTTCGGTGCAAGAACTCTTGATTAAAATATACGAATTGCTGCGTGTATTTTACCAAACCGATCCGGGACGCAAATCGTGTATACCTTTTTTATGGGGCGCACCACGCACCACCTCACGTATTCCCGAAAACAATACTCACTTATAGGTATTTACATTATACAGATTTAATATTTTTTTAGAATAAAATTTTATAAAGCCGGACATACTTCGCACGATAGGGGTGTTCTTCGCACGACGGGTGGGATTTTCTTGACGGGTGTATTGAATTTTAAAGAAATGATAAATAATTTCTTCGATAAAACGATTCTGAACGAAGGAAGTTAATAGTATAAAAAATAAATGCTAGAAAAATGTCCAAAATTTTTTTGCGCCAAAATCTTTCTTATATTATTTTCTATCTATGTTTAAAATTTCATAAAGTTCGGATCAAAAAATGATGGTTTCCGAATCGTTTTTGTCAAATTTTGAGTAGTTTTTTCAAAAAAAAAAAAAAATTGAGGAATTGAGAAATTCAAGAAATGACCTCTCTAAAGTACAATCCAGAGGCAAATCTGGTTTCAAAAAGTTACTGATCGAAACTTTTGGACAAGAATTTCCATACGAAAAGTTGTACACAGAAAAAAATAAAAATAAACATGATTGTAAAAACACTAGCTTCTTCACTTCGTTCGGAATCTAAAACATTTACAAGACGTGTACCGTGTCAAAATTAAAGAAATTGCTCTCCAAAAAAAAAAAAAAAATGTCTACGGTTATGCATGATAGAACCCTCTGGTTCTAAGCTCACTGTTTTGATAAATGATGCGTTGCGCTATATCTATACCGATCCGGCCTTGCGCGGTGCCGATCCACTCGCGTCTTCCGGTTTTTTCATGTTTCCACGAAGATCGAGGTTTCCGCATTTTATACGCGTATTACACGTGTATCGAATACGTAGCGTTTTTAACGCGACGCGGACGAACCGCGATACTATTTTTTTTTTTTTATAATACTGCGTCTACAGACCGGACACCGGTGCCCCGTTCTCTCAAAACGTGTTTTGAGAAAAAAAAAAAAAAAAAATGCGATTCGGCAACTATCTATCGCCGTCTGCACCGTAACGTCGTTTATGTATAAATAATAATATATAATGAATCCACAATGTAATACTCGACCACACTCTTACGCGCATGCGCACATACACACACACTGTGCGAGAAAAAATTATGTTTTTGGTATATTCGCGCAGAGTATAAAATATGATATATGTCAAAGTTCGTTCGTAACGGTTCAGAGGATTTAAATATTAAAAAAAAAAAAAATTGTTTCATAAACAAAACGGTGGACAAAGTTCAGGTATGGTAATTTCTTAGCATCGCTTCGGAAACTCGTAATTTACGGCAGTGGTTCCCAATTATTGGTGGTCCGCGGACCTAACATCGGTTGATGTAAGGGGGTCCGCGGCTGTGTTTGTCAGGATGGGTTTTTATAGTTTCTTTTTACTTTGAGAATTTTTCGTGTGTTCATAATATTACAAAAAGTTATGTCAATAAAAATACATCATAAAAAGAATGTATTTCTTCACTTTCGTGTTAAAATTAAGTTGAAACAATACTTGTTAAGAGGAAGCAAGGAACTTCCACAAGTATGTTCGTAAAATAGGGGTCCCCGGTTCAATTTGAGTTTTAGTTGGGGGTTCTCGGCATAATGCTGATTGGGAACCACTGATTTACGGTACTTTCTCAAGCATGCGTGAAAACGTACACGCGACATTCCTATATAATTTTTGCTCGATTGAAACGGTTAGTTGGGAATTGATCTATTCGATTAGACGGATTATGATCGTCAGATCCCAAGAGTTTTAAATTTTTCCGCAAAACTATGTACTTACATTTTTTTAATGACAATACGTCGTAACTGTAAATATGACGCATAGTTATGGAGTATAATATTTAACGTGGAATCAAACTAAGCGAATGAGATATTATGGACGCAGCGATTATAATATTCGGACCGGTTTTAAATTAAAAAAAAAAAAAAACCGCAGTAACTACGACCATAAGACATTAAAATGATTTAAATTAGCGATGATTTAATGTTTTAATTAAAATTTTTATGTAATTCAGTAATTAACTCGGAACGCTGAATTTGTATTATTCAATTAAATAGTGAAAATATGGAGTGTGTTTAAATTTGAATGATTATCAACTTATATTAGGGATGGCCAACCCAAATGATCTTGCGGACCACTTTGAAAATACATTAGAATCCGGTCGCGGGTCACACATAGAATTATTTGATCCCATATTTGATTTTGACACAACACAAAACAAAAGTGGATTAAACATTATGAATTATATTACTATTGATTTTGTTATTATTCGTAATATTCAAATAACTCATCTAAATTAAGTAGGTAGTTTGTTGTTGTGCTCTTATATCAAGACACTGCTATTCGCCGATTAGGGAAAATTATTATAAATAGAATACATAAACGTCAATTCATGTCATAAGGAAAAATTTGAAAATCGTTGATATTCACTATTACAGAAAGCGTCTATTAATGAACAATAAAATATAAATTTACGGAATTATTATGAAAATAACTATTTTTATTGTTACTGTTATTTACTTTTGAAAGTACATTGATATTTATTTATGATAATTATTGTCAGTTATCACTTATTTAAAATATATAAGTTATAACATATAATTACAACTTATTAACAGGGTTTAAAATATACAAGCATTATAAGCACATAAATTATTAGAATATATAATAAATTCTTAAAACTTTTATTGTAAACATTTTATTTAACATTATATAAAGTAAAAAAAAGCAATATCAAAAAAATGTCACTCAACTTCATAAAGAAAAATTGGTGATTCCCTAAAAACAACAACTTTTTCTTCTATTTATGTTATAAAATACTTAAAATGTAATGAGGTATTTATGTCTATGCTGAGAATGTTTCTCTGTAACTTCAAAACCAATTAAGATTACGTGACCTTTTAAAGGATCTAATTCTGTTTGATTATTTAAAAAAAAATTAAAATAAACCAATGAAATGTATTAATTTCGCTGCAATAGTTTAATAATAATAATAATAATATTGTTTGCCGAAACCAGTAAAGGCAGTAATAATAATAGGAATAATTTACATTGTGTATTCAATCATAATGTAGTGTTATATTCACATAACAAAAGTTTGTATTTAACATTAGTTGAATACAAAGATTATTTTTAGTTTTAGTTCTATCACGAACATAATATATTAGAGAAAAATTCATTCAAAAAAACATCTGAGTTTTAGTTGTGTCGTTGAGCAGAAAATATGTAAAAAAGCCGGACATACTTCGCACGATGGGTGTACTTCGCACGACGGGTGGTATTCTCTTGACGGGCGTATTAAATTTTAAAGAAACGATAAATCATTTCTTCAGTAAAACGATTCTGAAC